>JAZGTK010009075.1:0-17604 GCA_036877625.1 Ambastaia sidthimunki | reverse complement strand
ACACCTTGAAAATAATTGAGAAATGCAGGTGCACTGTGGTTATAGATTAGATTAAGATTTTTTTCAAATGGGTCAAATAAGCAATTACTCTGCATCTCTTGGGTTAACAGTCAATGTCTGTGTTTTTGCTGTGCAATGCCTATAGGATTACACTGCGTTTTCAGCCTGGTTGCTCACTTGCATTCCGCTTCACTGGACCCTCGGCTCCTTGTGTGTTTGGACTGCTCGAGTATGTAAATGTGAGAGGTTGCAGCATGCTGGATAAATGGATGGGATTTGGGAATGTGCTGTATCAAAGAGATTCTTTAACCTAGTGTATACATTTCCTACAGTGTAATCAAACTGCGGGGTACGGCCAGATTTTAGGGTTTGTCTGCCCGCTGCTCTCTGGCTTCATCATTAATCAGTCAGTTATATATTTTGAGACAGCAAACATTGTGCAAAGTGTCTTCGTTTTAAGCGAAGTAAAAAAGTACAACAGCAGGAGATGAGAGACTGATGAAACAGGCGTCCACTTAGAACAGAGGGTTTAACAAATCCTTACACGTCCCTTGATCATCAAAGACAATCCGTGCGGCTCCTCCTCACACGTACGAACACACACACCACGCTCTGACATGGCCTCTCGTCCCCGCAGGAGGGCATTAAAGTTTGAAACTGGATTAATAGCTAACTCAACTCGCTGGCAAATTGAAAATCTCAAATCTCTGTATGTTTGCCTGATACATTTCGGGTGACGTCTCTTGCTCTGCATCCTTGGTTGCCCATTTGTAAGGGATGTGCGTTCGACTCTAAAAATAACATTTCAATGACCTACTTTTTCCTTTAGGATTCTTCTGCATTGTTTGCTTGAAATGAAAACAAACGAAGAAAAATTGTTCAAATTGTTCACAGCATTTATTTGGAAAATCTAATTGGTTGCCTAAACCTTGTTTTTTCTCCTGAAGAATAATAGCAGAGAGCAAAGTGGTTTCGTGGCAGGTGTAAGGAGCGTACCTGTTCTGTTTGTTGACTGTTGTGTTTGTGTTTCTGTGCCTTTTTTCCCTCTGGGACCCAATGCACGGTGAGACGCAGAGCAGGGCAGCAGTGAAAGGGAACTTGGAGATATCAGCACTGAGAAGATTGCTCTGACATGCTTGTCGGATTCTGTTCTGACCGACGAGGTTACCACAGGCGATAAAAAATGACACCTCCTGCGGTCTCCTCCTTGCTTCCTGACTCTTTCTTAGTCCTGGTAATAAGTGCAACCTGTCAATCTGAGTAACTGTGATATGTCCAGGAGCTCAAGATGAAAAGAACTCCAAGAAATTAGCAATCAGTCGTAGGCTTATGTAACACAACACTGCATTATAAATGACATGAGCATGAAACAAGCTGCTTATTTGAGGAGTTTGTAAGAAGACGGACTGTTTCCTGCTGTAGTTTTGCTCTTTTTCTGTGTGATTTGAAAATGGAATAAGTAAATTCAACAGGCAGGAAAGTGGGAGGCTCTTTGGCCCTCAGGGCTTAGACATTTTGACCTGTGTGTTTATACACAGCCCCCAGAGAATTTTACATTCCCAATGACACATGACTTTGAACACAGCAGTTTAGTATTTAGGGACTTAAAGGTACTGCTATTGTGAGGTGTTAACATACATACTGTACAAACATTGTGCTACATTCATTTTTGGCTGAAAAAAAATTCCAAAGTGACAAGGCATTTTATCAGCATGCGTTCCCTGAGACTGAACTTGTGACCTTGGTGTTGCAAGCACAACGTGCTACAACTTGAGCTATATATTATATGAATATATTATATTACAGATCTGTTTAAAATTTGGAATGGAATAACAGTATACTAATTGTCTATGCAGGTTTAGTAAAAACTTTCACATTTACTGGGAGGCTGTTTTGACAGACTACATAAATTCTGTTCCAGGATGCACATTGCTGAAATGTAGCTTGAACGTACTACAAGTCACTTTGGACTTAATGTTCATTTATTATTATTATTATTATTGTTATTATTAACCACTAGGTCACTATCTATTAAGCAGTTTAATACTGCATAACAGCAGAGGACAAGTACTTAACTAGCTTCAATTCATACCTGTACTCTCGTCTAGCAACAAGAATGAGGTGCAGCAAATCCATTTCATAAAAGGGTAAAAAAGGAACCATGTTTCCATAGCAACAGAAAAAATACAGTTTAAATGATGACAAACAGTAGGTCTCTGAACCTCCACCTACGTGTGTGCTTGAAAAATACAACCTCTCAGAACCCATCAACATGGCAACTTAGTGAATTCTCACAACACTAATGGCTGGCAGCAGTCTTGGTTTAAATAGGTCACGGCAGGGGGATAATTGTATTAAGTCTTCTGCAAATAGACCAGGAATTCAACAGGAAAATGGGGGCTTTCTGTATTTGACATTTACTGAAAAAACTCATAAAGATGTTAATACCAATTATTGCAATGATAGAATTATTAAAAAGCAACACATGGGTAACAAACCTAAAACACTATGAGCTATTAAGAACTTTAAAATAATTAAAACAATGCTATATTAGACTATTTCATGTTGACATGTATTTGATTGGTCAGTTGTTGACACATGCAAACCTGATTCCAGTGGTGATGTCAGCAGCAAAGCATATTATACATAACCTGCTGAAATGTCCCCAACATCGAGCAATGTCCAGATGCAAAAAATAGGGAAGAAAAGATGCGTCAGAGTGATTAACTTACTGTTCTCATCTTATTTGGGCTGTGCTGTGTTTTATAGATGTCATGGTTTGGCCATGATTTAAAGCCAAGTACAAGTTGTACCCTGGAGCAGGTCCAGAACTGAGCATACGAACATCAGAAAACAACTGAGAACAGGAAGCACACTTACAACAGCAACAGGTACAGTATATATAACAAATACATTCAGTATAATACATAGCAATAAACTGGCAAAGAAATCTATTCTTGCTTCCCATGCTTGTGCCCGTTTAACAGCTAAGAAAGCACAGAAATGACTCATTTAGACTTATTTAGCTTTCAAACTGTTACTCAACTGCTTGTTTTACAGCTTCTTCACAACTGCAACACAAACTTGTAGATGTTCCCAAAGTGTTTGCACAGATGACTTGCTGGAGGCCAGAATGAAAACATGAGGACACACAAACATGCCAGACACACACACACACACACATTTTTGTGCGTTTTGGAAAACACCTCTTAAATCCTCCTCTGGGCTTTGAGCCTGAAGTGCTTTTCTCATCTTATTGGACAAAATGCAACCACCAGAAAACACAACCAATCATTGAAAAAGCACTTTGAATTCACATCAGAAGGATTCCACAACAAGTTTCCATGAGAAGAAGAAAGCAAAAGCTATTTAACAGCACTCATGATCACAGAACAGGTGGCTCTTATGAGGTTTTGTGTGTAATGAATCCACAACAGCAAATTAATGCTCTCCATCATACTTTTTAGACAAATAAACTGGAAAAATGGGGAGCCCTTCTAGTTTTACAAATAAGTTTCTTGACCTCAATAAATTTTAGCATTACTTAATAATGCAACAATCAAATTATATTCTGAATACACAATTCAGAAATCTGAATACACAAACAATGCAAAAAGAAAAGAAAGGGACCTGGAAAATACTTTCTTGATCTAGTTAGTGCTTATCTGGCTGACCTTACTGCCAACTGAGTAAAGGCACACATGAATTTAATGTACTGACATTAGAACATCTACATATTCTGCTTTGCTTTACAGAGCATATTCTGAAATTTGTTCATGGACAATGCCCCATTTATAATTACCTTTTCATGCTGGTCTGTTATTGTGGTATAATAAAGGACATGTAAAAAAACAGACTAATCGCTTTACATGCCAATCAGATGGTTTTTCCTGTATAAATGGAAGATTATTAGTTTAAGCTGGCAAAAGCCCCTATTGCCACAATTTTTTAAAAAGAACAATTATTTCAGATTTGTTCTTTTTAAATGTGGAAAATACAGCCATGCTTCTGCATACCTCTTTACTTGCTCTCAGGTGCATGACAAATTTCTGAAATCTCAAAGTATTGATGACAAACCCTAAAATTTGTAAAAAATTTTCTTCGAAACCATTAATTGACACATCCAGGTTCTTTATAAACATGGCTTTGTTTATTGGCATGCTGAACAAAACCTGTGCACTCTGACCTCTAGAAGTGTAGCACACAGCAAATCAGACTGAAATTGGGACTTAAATTGAAATTTTAAACAGATCTAGCCATGTTGAGCATGTATGAGCATCAGTCAGTAAATGGACTGTGGACAGTTTATGAGACTAGAGCAAGTGTTGTTATCTTCACCCTACCTATGTTGAGCGATGTATCAGTTACAGTCCATTGTTTTTTTACTTCTGTATACCATTTAATAAATAATTTGTGAAAGTTGTATGTTAAGTATAAAGAAACGACACAACCAAGAATTTAACAGTTTAATACATTTATCATAAATGCATCAGACCTTGACAGACATCATACTGCTTTCTGAGAAGTTATGTTCAGAACTAAAATCAAGTATTCTCTCCATATTCACCGGACAAACAACGTAAAACTGTAAGTGTGTCCACAAATAACATAAGTGTTGTAGTATGCCAAATTCCATTGCCTCATTGCTGTATCTTCTTCCTTTTAACCTTGGATAGCTCCTGTTAGCTGTTTATTTCATACTTGAACTTCATAACTCTCATAACTCATGATGACTCATGGTCTGACTGGCTTTACCTTCTCCAAAGTCTTTTTGTGGTTCTCGGTTTCTCCAAAACACCACATTCTCTGGAGTAAAATGAAACATTATCCATGTATTACTGAAACCCCAGTATAAATGTGTTTCAGCTAGGCACTTTAGCAAAGATACATTCAGTTTTTCTTATTTTGTGTTCACAAATTTCTGAAATTAAATGACCCTGAACCACTTAACTCTATTTAACTCCATTTTTTTGGTAATAAATGTAAATGTAATTTTAGTCTTATGTGTGCTGTTTTTATATAAATATTATACATAAACTTGTACTTAAAATATGTATTATCTTTATTTAAATCAATTGGTAGAATGTTGTAATATTTGTGCATTTAATCCTGATTGGCCTTTTGTATTACAGCTATGTACACATTGATTTCTGATTGGTCTAGAAGAGTTGACACAGAACTGAAGACTACAAACACATTCACAGACATACAGCCCCTCCAAGGTGTAAAGTGGAGATTAATGCCACCATTGGGGTATACAGATGGGCAAAAAAGAGGAACTAAACACTTTATCGGGCAAACCTTAAACCACTTTTTACATCATCAGATGTCTTTGATCATGTAGCTTATGAATGATTTACCATGAAGATGAGGAGCTGGCCAAACACCCATGGCCAGCATAGGAAACGAGTAACCAGCACAACACAGAATTCAGTATCGCCCCAAAAGACACCATTAAACTTTAACAGGGCAAAGGGTTTAGGGGGTTTTTGGCTCTTGAGTTGATGGTGAACAGTTGATGTCCAATTATACCCATCAAATCATCTGTCTCCACTTGGAAAACTTTATCTCTTCATCTAATTACTCAAAACATGAGTGTAAATGACAAAAGTGACAAATGTTTGCTCATATGATGCGGGGATCAGGGTGACAGGAAAAACAGCAAAAAAGATGGAAAGATATGAGAACCAAATGTGATCCAAGATGATGCTGTTTCACTCTTCAGCTGAATAATTAATCAGACTTGACGAGATGTGGTGTGTTCCCACGAAGCCGATGTAATGCATCTAAAGCTAGCCTTTTAAAACACAGAGATGCACTCTAGTCTGGGGGATAAAAGGTGTCAGGAATATTTAAGCATGTCTCTTCTGAAACGTTGACAGCGTGACCCCCAAGGCATGAAGCGATTTGGATCATTGAAAGCTGTGTCACTGAAAGGGCTCAGTCAAGACTCCAATATTAAACACTCACATTCTTTTATCTTTTTACTCACTTTCAATGATGTGCTTTTGATTTTACCAGGCCTCAAAAGTGTCAGATGAGACTGAAACAATTGAGATTTGTTAGACTGTTTTGTATATGACTAAGCAGCTGTTGGGTGGCTCACCAATGTATCGGATTTCTTCTTATACAGAGGTATGCTAACCAAAGTGATGTGCTGAGATTTTACTGAATTGTTGAAAAGCCCTTCTGGATTAATACTTAATTAGTACTTAGTAATACTTAATAAGACCATCTTAATCTATCTAAATAATTGGAAAAAGGTACTGTCTGCATGACACCCTTTATGTAAACTTCTAAAGCACAACTGGTGAAGTACTCTGCTGGCAACAACAATGTCATAGGGTTGATTTCTGTTGATTCTTACACAAATTTCCATAAGTGCCCATGAAAGCTAAAGCTAAAAACATCTAACATAACAAATGAATAAATATTAATAAATGAATAAATGTGCCACAAAAAATGTTATCGTTAGTACTTTCCCATGGAGTACCCCATAATAAGCCACAAAAGTTGATTGCATGTTTGATACAGATAAATTGTGATTGCAACTGACTAAAGACAATTCTAAATAAAATACAGAATATTTCAGATGTGTAATCCTTCAGATGTTTGACTGGAATTTCTGGTTCTGTATAGATGCCTCTGTACTAAATATTTTCTTAATAAAAACAAGCCACTTGTGTTGATAAGTTAAAACAGCTCAGAATAATGGAAAAAAACAATCACACGCTGTGTCTCTGATTGCTGCAGAAAACATCCTTGAGGTATATGTGCGTGATGAGCAAAAAAACAAGTCACTGCTAAGTAATGACCGGTCTGTTTCCGTGTGTGTGTGAATGAAAATAAATTGAAGAACTCGGAGGTTAAAGCCGGGCACATTTACGGACAACGTGCTATTGATTTGGTCAGTGCGTCAGAGCACCCCATTGAGGCGAGGTTGTCATAGTTACATATTAGAATCAACAGTGCACCCTAGCAACTGAAAGGTCAAGGCAATTCATGTCCGGATTAGATTTCTTGTAGGAACATGTTTTCTCGCTTATACCCACATTCCCCCCGCACACCTGACTGATGTTCAACATAGAGGGGGCTTGAGTCAGGGTATAATTCCCACAGTTTGTTTTCAGTGTTAATGAGCATTATGTGCAGCCACATAGGGATTTGTAAAATTAAAGTGCAATAATGAGCATGAATGAATCTCTGGTAAAAACAAGGTAGACTAATTACTCTGTAATGTGGCCATTGCACTAACTGATCTCATTTTAAAAATAGCATTATTAGAGAAAGAAGAGTCACTCTGAGTTTGGCCCAAACCCAGAGTACTCCACCCAACGTTGACTGAGGTAGATACCAGCCAAGAGTGAGGCGATGGGGTGGTGGAGGGATGCTGCAAAAACTGTCATGGGACAGAGGTGAGGGACGCCTATATATACTCACCCCTGCGTAATGATTGGTTGGATCACATGAATGTGCTCCTCCCAAACTTTGTTAAATAAACATCATTTAAAGAATAACATATGCTCAGAAGGTTTTTTTTATTAAGAAACTATTCTAGTGTTATAGTGCATATGCTCCAACAGATGTGGGCGACCTGCGCCAAGGTCCCCTCTTATGTCCCTTGTCCCTTTATTAGTCCTATCAAATAATGTCATATTTCTTAGAAAAAAAACATGGACATTCAACAAATGCATTGCAACCTACAAATATTACTTACTTGTCTAAAAAACATTAAATAACTTGTTCAAACTAATTTTTTTTGAAAAAAACCCTGTGCTGTTTCATAAGGCCTGGCAATAGCATCCTTTCACTTGCTTTAACCTTGAACAGAAAGAACATTCCAAACTCTTAGACAGAACACTCCAAAACTCAATGTCATCAAACATCTACATCTAAATAAACTGCTGATTTTATGGAGGTAGAATTACATAATGTGAGTCAATCGCACTGATGGGGTTTTTACCATAAAAATTTAGGTAACCAAAGGTAAAGTATCTAGGGGGGTGTGAAAGTGTAGAGGTGCATGGGTCAGGAAGTCTTTGGCTTTGTGGTGGTCCATATATATTAGGCTATATGTGACCTTAAGACCATCTGGTGCATGTATGGACAGAATTCTAAATTTGTAACAGTGGTGAGTAGGAACAACAAGCATCGAGTGTCATCACACACTTGCTTCAGTGAATTTAAGGAGGGTAGATCCTCTCTCCCAGGGAAAACGTTCTGACAAGGCTCATCATAAAGATTTTATAAGACAAAACTGAACCAGCAGGAAGGAATTTAAATGATTCTGAGGAACTTTAAGGAGGCTGTCAACAGACTGCACCTAAAATGCAATTTTTCCAAAAATCATGAAATAAAAATTAAATAAAAAAGTCATATGAAACATCAATATGCAAACATAATATTCTGCATTTATAGAAAACAACAAGCAGGCAGAAGATTTCCAAATGCACACGTGAATTTCAGAAGAGACCTCCACAAATTAGCTTGTGTGAGAAACATTAATGTGAGTCTGACTGCTGTGTATAGCATCACCTCTAGGTCTCTGTCATCTTTGACCATCTTGTATGTAGAGGTGCTAATGCTAGGAAGCGTTAGCATACATTAAACTGCAAATTAATTAAGCAGAAGTATATACAGACAGACTTTGATGCAGACATGTGAAGGCTTTTTTTTTTTTTTACAAAAAGAAGGCAAAAACCCCCTAATGCTCTATAGACTTTGAACAACGAAGCCTTTGTGAAACAGCTGATTTATATAACCTCAGGAAAAGATTCCTTTGTAACAAAGCCACAGGCAACTTATTCACACAAGCTCCCAAACAGAAAAGGGTCATGGAAAAGACAACATTGTAATCCTAGCAAACCTGCATATATAACAGTCTTCTTATGAAAGGCTGGAACATGGTGCAGAAGATTTTGATGAAAATTCCAGATGAAAATACCTTTGAAAACATTGCTGGTGGGTTGGCATCTCCAGATGTTCTTTTGAATCCATCACGTTTCATGTCTTCTCCAAACAGCAAGAGAAAACACTACAAGAGCTTTTACGAAAAACAACTGCACAGAAGGTTTGCTTGGTTTATAAAAGAGATTATAAAATCTCTCTTAGCCAAGACAAAGAAAACTACCATCTTTCAAATGTCAGTAAATATAGTTAATGGAGTCCATTGTGAGTTCTGTGGATACTACACAGTTTTCCTACTTTGTTCACTTTTTCCTTAGATCAATAGGCAAATTGGTTGCAGAAAAGAACAAATGCACATGACTGGCTGATAAATCAGAGTGTTTTTCAGTGGCCTGAAAAACATTTGGAGACATAAACAAAATGTATCAGTGTCTATTAGATAACATCCAAAAAATACCAAACTAAGTTGCATCTGCAAACAAATGATGTTTAATCTTTTTCAGCTAACTTCACTTTTGGGCATTTTTTATCATTAACCAACTGTTCCCAATTTAATTTTGAGAAAATGTATTAAGTTCAAACAGGTGCCCTACCAAAGTTATCACATGGCATTATCACATTAAATATGGCTAATACATGTAATACATACATTTTATTGAATTAGGTTGGTCAGGTTGCATTTTGCCTTGTTTACCATTTTATCTAATGCAATAACATTCAAGCATTTTTAAGTGTGGTTTAAGTGCCCAAATCCTTTCCGAGGCCACAGTTTCTCTTGAGATTGTATTTTCCCTTGCCTAAAACTCTTTAAAATTTGGATATCCTTCTTTACAGAAAATGAATGTGATGCTTCTATGATGCAACGATAAGGCAATGAACTGTACACAGCACTTTTCCAACACCCCTTTATTCTGTGATCTTTACAAAACAGGACAGGCATCAAAAAAATGGAAGTACCAGTCAGCGTGTTTTAATTAATTAATTGATTAGTCTTTCTTAATCCATTCAGCTGATTAGAAGTCAAGATCTGCAGAGCAAAAATTCCACTGTTTATTTACAAATGTATGAGCAGTAATCTGCCAAATCCCACAATCCTCTTAAGCAGGACCACTTAATCCCTGACAAAATTGTTAGCAAGACTTCCACTGTTTGTTGAACGAGCTAGAGGCTTCTGACACAGTAGAGACATTATTTGCTATTCTTCATCAAATTTTGGTTGCACTTCATTATCCAAGTTGTCATATCAAATTAACTGAATTATAATAACAACAAATTAAATTGTCATATGATCAGATACACGTCGTCACAAAGGCTGTGTAGACAATTTTCCTGAACAAAACTGATTCTGCCAAAAATCAGAAGCCCTGTGAAAATATCCCCTATTGTACATAGTCATGAATTAATGTATGAAATGAATTAATTAACTGGCATAGAGGTAGTGATTATTCCTCAGAAACATTGTGATTCCTTTCATATTCCCTTAAGGATAGTTTAGCACAAACGTTAGAGATACGAAACAGGGGAATCCAAGCAAGTCCAACCAAAGTTCTTTTTATGTAAGAAAAATTAATCATGATCTTCAATATGTTGCGCTCAGAAGCACTCTGCACACATACATCATGAACCACAAAGTTATCTTTAGGAATTACAATGTGCATTACTTAAAATGACATGCAATTGCAGTTAATGTGTATATGAGAGAGAGAGACAGAGAGTGCTAGAAGGGAAGAGCATGGAAGCATTTCTGAGCAACATACTTTCAAACATAGGGTAGAAGAAAAGTTCGACAAGTTTGATCTGAATAATTTATCATGTCTGTGTTTTGATGCGCTTTGTTCTGTATCCAAAGGATATGCGTTTAAGCTTTAATACCATTTATGGCTGAAGTTATTATGCGTGATCAAATAATTCTCAGTCCAGGGATTTTCAAAGAAGGCTTCTTGTTTTAGTACTCTCAGCTGTCAGATCTTACGCAAACCACATGGGCATGCTATCTTTTAACTCCTTATCCCTTCCTCATTTTAAAATTACAAATATATAACTGTGTCCTCTGTGTTTAAAAACGTAGCTCTTTTGTAAGAAAGGCCTAAATTATTCATAGTGTTAAACATTTATTTTGTAGAATTTTACATTATCAAAGCTAACATCCTCACAACAATAAATTCATTCATTCCATTATGCTACAGTGACGTGGCCTAAAATAATCTCTCTGTGATTTATTTAAGGTTATTAGATAAAGGGTCTCCAGGAAACTGGCCTAGATTTAATCACTTTGTTCATGAATTACATGCATATTGAAGGCTGCTGTAATTTTAAAAAGACTGAATTACCCAGAGTGATCAAATGCATGTTAATGTCTTTGAAAAATATTTGATAATGTACAGTGGTATGGTGAGTAATAACTAATATGTCGGTTAGAGCTAAGGAGGCTTTACAATTTCATTACTTATACACAAACATATACATATCTAGAAACTTAAATTAATTGCACTTCATGGAAAAGATTAATATTTTAGAAGCTACCATCATTCTCAAATGGGTGAACCTCACCAGTGAGTGACCGAGTTCATTTAAATCAGGCTTGCATGCCACGCAGCTGTGCTAAATTATTCACCCTATTTATCTCTCATCATTCAATATTCATATAGTTAATATATGTGGATGTTAAGGAGGGGGAAATTTTACATAAGACTAAATACATTAAACTGCATGCTTTTCTTTAAAAGTCATAAGGTCAGGGAGTGAAGGATGTTTTTAAACTTATGAAGACTCTATTAGCTTTAGATGGAGTTGGACTGCTGGGCCCCTGGTGCTTTGGTGGGTAAAGTCAGTGGATTTAGGGGGATATGGAGAAGCAGTTGGAGGTGCATATAAAGCGGGCATCATCCAGGACTGGCTTACTGGTTAAGGTTACACAAAGACCACGCTGATCCAGGAAGAGAACGAGGAACTGCTCACGAACTCCTGCCGTTGTAAGAGTCTGGGAGTTTTTCACTGATTGTATCTCATCAACTGAAATAAGGTGAATGGATGAGAATTTAGTTTAACCGTGCGGTACAGATCAGGATATTGGATGATGTGATTAAGGATCAAAGGTAAGACCATAACAGAGTGACACAGGAAAGTAAATTGAGTTACTTTTGAAGGGCGGAGGCATTCCTTTCAGAGCATGAGGTCAGGTTAGAATACAGATCTGTCCAACGCATTTCACTGAATAAGAGGCAGTGACTAAGCATTAATGATTTTGTATAAATGGACCACCATCCTTTAGGCCTAATACAACAAATAAGCTGAAAAAGTTAATCTTTTGAAAATTAAAAAGAAAGAAACAGACAAATCCAGTTCACAGCTGGTACAAGGTTTCTAACTGGTCCAAGCAGGCCTGCATGGCTGATCTGTTGGGCTTTCAGCTGGCAGACATAATTTTAACCTTTTGGATTTTCTTACACAAACAATAAACCAGCTTCCATGTTCCAAAAACTGGCCTTACCACCTCAAACTAATTTGACCTGTTTTTTGTCAGCAGGATGTAAAATTGTATAGAACACTGGGGTCAAGAGGAAGACAGAAAAGTTGTCATGGTTTGTGTGACTAAAAGGAGGTGAGAACATCTTGTTTTTTTTTGACCTAAGATAGATTAAAGGGGCAACTTATGAACATTAAGGAAATGTGAAAATTTTAGCAGGGGAGTTTAAGCCACCGGCCTGGGGCTATACAAGAGTGCAAGAGGACACAACACAGCAGGAGCCAAGGACTGACAAATGTTAGTAGGGTAAACTGTGCTTAGCTACCTCAGGAAGATTAAGATACGTGGTTCCTCAGCACTGACCTCAAATTCAACCTAAGAAAACCTAAATTAAACCTTAGCAAGATCCCAATGAGAACTTCAATCATTTAATTTATCTGAAGAACCTTGTTATACCTTGTTAATGTTCTCACAGAGTAGCAAACTAATGTTTGTCGAAAAGAAAAACAATATCTCAGTATATCTAAGCAAGATTGCAATTGTCCTTGATTGATGCATATTTTTTCTGCTTTTTTGTCCTGAGTTTTAGGAGAATACTTTAAAGTTACAGAGAAGCCGTAAAGCTACGAGCTCTCAGTACAGTGTGCAGCCAGACCATATTAAAGGAGCATAAGGTAGTAAATCTTATGAGGGGCACTAGCAGGGCTCATAATTGATTCATGGTTGTCAATGCAGAGCAGACAGCTTGAACTTCTAAAGCAGCTAGCGAGAATAAACACCCATGTGCTTACTGTTTATGAGTGCCAAGAGAAGAAACTGATAAACATTGTTTATTCAGCCTTATTGCCAGTGCATTGACGGGATTCTCAATGCAATAGCAACATATCTACAGGGGCCTGATATGTGCAGATTTCTGAGTCAGTTTTATTTTGTTAAACACATTTGTTCCTTAAAGCACAGGGATACAAGATGAAGCAATGGTATATATGTTTAGACAGTTTTTGAGATACATTTACAGAAGTAAAACTCTTTACATACCAAATGAGTAACTATGTCCAGACAAACTGTACATCTGTAAATTCTCTTATCAGTACAGTATGCTCTCTTTTTAAGTTCTGCTACAATATGCGCTACAAAACGTTGACCAATCAACTGCAGAGAAATTAACAGAAACAAAACTTTATATTTTAAGCTACACAACAGATCATCTGACATCTTTTTGTACAACCTACAACCCAATCTTTCGTTTTTCAAAACTTGCTGGCCGCATGGAGGAAGACAGCCACATGCAAACCACATGACCTCGCATTACCAACCAATAGCCTTGACCACATATGCTAAAGATAAGCGCAGTGTACAGCACAACTGGGGGTTTAATTACCCAGCATAATCTCGTTATTTTGTTTTCTAAACAGACTACTGAACAGCCTGCTAGCTGTGCGCAGCTAATTGCTATTTCTTCAGGACAGAGTCACTGAGAGGAAAATCAAAGCGAACAGCACAGGGTAAATTAGCACCACAACCATATCAGCCCTCCAGCCGTGAATCAGCAGTTCTGCCACATCACTGACCTTTGCATCATTTTACTGCACACCAAATATTACAACAAAATGAACACAGATAAAGATGCAAATTTTTCTGAGATTAAAAACATTATGTACAGTAAGTACAGTAAGCCTGTTATGTAGTCATCTACATCAACATTGTGAATTTTGTTTGGGAATGTTTTTTAAAAGAAATCTACGCATTTTAAATAAACCACAGATTCAACTCAGAATTCTGCTCTGAACTGTGTTGGTCATCGTTAGATAGTAGAGAGTTTTTTTATTAACTCACAACTATTTTTGTAGGTTAAGTTGTAGACCTCGAGTGAATGGTTTATGCCCATTTGTTTCTTTGCATGAGAGAAACATCCATCCATGTTATCTCTGCAGGGCTGCAGGTAGTACTGGAGCCTATCTCACCATATTTTGGGCTGAAGGCAGTAAAGTACCCTGAATAGAGTGACGGTCCATGACAGATGTGGAGAACAGATCTTATTCTGTATCATTTTTTATAATGTCATGGTGCTTTTTTAATTTAGGTAAAAAATACAAAAAGTACATGAGCATTTCATGAACAAAAAGGAACCACCTTAATTTTGAGGTATATACAGTATATATGTATAGACATAAAAAAGTGACCCTGCATCTGTGAATATGTCTTGAAATGTTCTCTTAATTAAAAATAAAAATGTTCAAAAGTTTTGTAGGCCTAAAAATAACAACAAAACATGTTATATACCTTCAGACTGGAGATGTGTGTATGCTACATGCTGACCTTAGTGTAATACCTTTAAAAGTGCTTTAGGGATGTGTGGTTGTCACACATACAGTAATGAATATCACACATTGTAAACATTTCTGCAGCTTAACTGGTAGCACACAACATTAGCAAGGCTAAGATCATGGCTTCAGTTCCCAGACAAAACTGTTGTATTTCTGCCTTTGCTCTATGTAGTTTCGTTTCTAGTTGTTATAGTCCTGTCACTGTGGCCCCACCCTAATTATTTTACATCTGTTTTGTTACACCTAATTAGCATTTATACAGCCATATTTCTTGTGTTTGTTGTCTGGTAATGTTTGATGTTCTGTGATCCTTGGCTAAATAGTTTATGTTGAATTACACACTTATTTCGACTCATTAAAAGTTGTCTTTGCACTTGGATCCAGCATTCCCTGTCTTCAACACTCATATCACCATTACAAAAAACAAACTGGTATCTAGCTGAACTAACAGTCCTCCAAGTTGCTTTGAATAAAACCGTCTGTTAGATGCATAAGTATAAAAAGTTCAAGGAATAAAATAAAAACTTCACTGTTCTACTGCAGTCCGCAAACAAAATCAACATTACCTCAGTTCACATCTACTAACCAGCTGGATAAAGCCTCTTTCGCTGCTAGCTGGAACATGTGCTGTCTGCTAGTGATATCAGAATACATCATTCCCATCCAGCGATGCACCAGGAATCTAGGAGCGTTTCCCATCACTTGAAGTTGTATCCATTTGCCAGAATTTTCTATTATGCAGATAGAAAAATTGTCACATATTAAGGAAATTTGCTAAGGTTACACAATTTGTACAGTCATACATACACACAAAGAATGCACTGAAACATGAACTTGCCTCCTTAGGCGACGTGTGATGGTGAACTGTGGTGACAAACAGCCCCAACATTGGCCTCCATGTTTTGACGTTCTCTGAGTGTCTTTGCACATCATTTACACAGCAAACAGTTTGTGCCCTTTACTTTCCTCTTTCTTTTTCTAATAGACACTGCAGTCTTGTTTCCCTCAGCTCTCATTCAGCAAAGACTGGAGAGCAATATGTTCTGAGTATTAGGGATAGTTTAAACCCAGGTTTCCATTTTTTGAGTTTTTGAATATATGCAACTGTTATTCAGAGAAGACTACTTGATTGTAAACTACTGTGTAAATTGTCTTGATTTCAGCTCCATTAGAATACCGTCAGCCAGTCTTATCCTAAAATTATGGCAAAACAAACCTTGATAAAGCTGATCAGGCCTTCTGTGGAGGGGTTTATTTTGCAGTAATGACTGTTTGACTGTACATTATCTAGCTTATTACACAGCTAAATAAATAGACATGAAGTATTGATTTAAGTTGAACTTATCTGATTATGTGAGAAGACAATAATGTGGAGTGTTACAAGAGACTTTAAGCACAGCGTGGGAGATTTGTTGCCAGGTGCAACAAGGACAAATATAAATTATACAACAGCATGATTGACCAATTAGAATTAACTATTCCATGGAAGTTTTGTGATAACTGAAGTCTGTATTTTCTGCATTCAGCAAACATAATAATGATCGTTTTGAAACACGTTTTCAAAAAACTATTGGTGGAACTAATATAGCTGTGTTGGGCTGGCATTCTCAAACAAACAAAGAAATGTTTTGAATATGCCAGAAAGCCATACTGTTTATACTTCTTTAGAAAAATCAACCTGTAAATGACAGTTGTCTCTGTACATATGCTTTCAGCACTGGGTCAGCACTCAAACTAAACCATGACTATAACCAAAGCACTTTTCAATAAGCAAATTCTATTGATTAATAATACTCTCTCTGTTAAAATCTTTTCTGCTTTTAACTTCTTCTTTAGTGTCTGTACTACTCTAGCCTGAAACTTGGTACTGTGGTAACTAGTGTTGTTGATTCTTGTATTGTATGATAAATTGCTTGTGATGTTCTTCATTTTGAAGTCGCTTTGGATAAAAGCATCTGCGAAATAATTCAATTTAAATGCAACATTGAAAAAATGACCTTTAGGAATACCTCAAAAGCCTTTCTTTTTAAAGATACAGGCCTCAGTTGACTCAGCCATTACATCACATCTCTCCTTGGAACCAGAGACCCGCAAAATCGGGTCTGTAATGCAAATGCACCAGAAGCAATTCATTTAAAAGCTAACGATGACAGCAAGCTCAGAGCGCATTAAACAACCAAGACAACAACATCTTAACATGGTAATGTTATGTAAATCTGGTCTAAACACTGTTTTCTTTAAAAGAGTAAAGCTTAAAGATCATGTAGCATCATCATGACTAGTTACCAAATTCTCATGCTCATCCCAATCTCTGAGTATTAGATGCAGATGTACAGAAATGCCACAGATGGCTCTTGGAGGGACCCTCCTGGCTCTCTTTATTACACACACTCATACAACTAGTGCTCACACATACACAGATTAGCAGCCAAATCATGTTAGCCAGAGGGACACATACTCCACGCATCAATTTGTTTGTAAACAGCAGATTACCGTGCAGTACATCCAAGTTGTACACAGGGTCCCTAAAGGGAAAACACGCTGAACACACATATACTTGGGAACACAAAGACAGCACAGATATACACAAAAATAACGACTGGGATAAACATCCTGTAAAGGACACACTCTATTTATGACATTATGATTTATAACAGCCTTCTAATCATATGATTACAAAGGAAAATAAGAGGTCTAAACTAATGCAAACAATATGCAGAACAGTGAGATCAAATATGTTGCATTGTGGCTCTAATAACAGAGATAATGCCATAATGTTATTTAAGGAAGATTGTGCCATAGGGAAGTCTCCAAATAGCCTGATATTACTGTCTTACCTCTCAAACAAACAACACACACATTTTTTTATTCTTCTATTTTGTAATGTTTTTCAAACAATTATTA
>JAZGTK010009074.1:0-17605 GCA_036877625.1 Ambastaia sidthimunki | reverse complement strand
GCCCAAAACTATCTAATGAGAGAAAGTTTTGTGTGACCTGTTAAATGTGTTTTTACACATTCAGTTGAATGTATGTTTATTGTTCATTGCGTCTGTCTCTTTTCACTTCACATGTATGAAATATTATCATCTAATATTATTTTGATCCCCAGTGAATTTTTGCCATTTCCAGCACTGATTAAAATGACGACTCGCTCCCACTTAAAATCTAAAAGCTTCTGGTAATTAAAGCAAATATCATTAAGTCTTACACCATGTCCTAACCAAATGCAATGACACAACATTTTAGTGTGTTTGTCTGTTCACACCAGCAAATCAATCACAAATCAGCTTGTGAGCAGTTTTTCACATGATGCGTTTTCATGTTTTTATTTTGCTTTAGCGTGTTACAACCAGCTGCATAACATCTGCAGTTACAAAGCTCAAAGTCTAAAAGTGCATTACAAATGAAATCATTTTAACATTTATTCAAAACACATATGTGACTGATACAATCTTTGTCATGGAGTAAACCTGTTTGCACAGAGTTATCTTTTGGACATTTGTTTCTTTAAAGTTATATTCAACATCTGAGGTAAATTATACATTGTTGCTTTCATTATGACTATTAAAGTCATGAACAGTTTTATAGCAGCTCAAAATAAACTTTTAATATGATACAAATCACAATCAGTTCATGAACTATTAACTGCAACGCTGCACAGATAGAAACCCTCTCTAAAGTGGAGTCTGCTGTCGCTTATGTGTCACCATCACGGCTGGTTAGGACAAAAACTTTGATTAACATAAAAACATTGGTTTTCATTTTTTTTATTTTCAGTATTTTGTTAGAGCATGGTGTTAGCCGGAGTCTTGACGAAATGTCTTTTATGAGCAGAGCAACTGTAAGGATGGTATTGAACTGTATTGAACTATTCTCACCTTTCAGAAATCACCAGTAACAGTTGTTCTTTGTGTTAAATGAAATGTATGATTAGAAACATGAAGTATTTTGATGGCTGGCTTTGGTGGCTGTCAGTGTAGATCAATCCAACCTGTTTGTCTTGTTTCCCGGCAGGTCATTTGGGGTGGTGTTGTGGGAAATAGCCACCTTGGCTGAGCAGCCCTATCAAGGCATGTCCAATGAGCAGGTTCTGCGCTTTGTGATGGAGGGAGGACTGCTGGACAAACCAGACAACTGCGCTGATATGCTGTAAGTCTCGTACTTCATCTTCAGTTTGGTCGTACGGAGGGTATTTCATAAAATGATGAACTTAAGCACTGAAAGTGTGAAGGGCCCTGTTGTTTTCCTTAGGATTCATTTATTTTTTAGGTTTTCTTTTTTGGATGGAGCATATATCATACATGCAGGCATCTGTACGAAACTTGGTGTGTGTATCAGTCATGTCACCCTGAAAGTTTCGCCCTGGCACCCATTAGCTCCGCCCAACAGGATGTTCGCCATTTCGGATTTTCTGAAAAGCGCATGCTGTGAACGTCATGTGAACATCAGGCCAGGACAGTGAAGATGCAAAATTGGGAAGAGATTTTTGATATCTCTAATCGTGGTGCCATGGCAAGGCAGTAAAATAATGGTGGTTAAAGTAAAGAGAACAGAAAGTGTGTAATATCTACAGCATGCATTAAATGATTTACGTCTAACTTGAGGAATATGTTTGATGTTATGAATACTGTGAGTCACGGTCATAGCGCCACCAACTGACAACAGGAAGTGTGTCATTTACAACAGAGTTTAAAACAGTCCTCATGAATCTTGAGCATTTATTTTTGAGTTAAATGCGTGTGACAGCTGTGTATGATTGTCTGAGGAGCAGCCGGTGATGATGGTGCTGGAGTGCTGGAGTCTGTCATCACTGCTTGCAGCTGCATTGATACAACACAGTAATAAAGTAACAAGTCCTGTAATGCAGTGATTTTCTTTTTTCAGTTAAAGGCAGAACAACACAAACTGCCGTCATGTATAACACAAATGACAGTCTGATTGTAAAAGTGATACGAGTGAAAGCTGCACCTGAAATCCATCTGCCTGTGTCATAACATCATAAAGCCGTGAACAAGAACCATTGACAAGGAAATTTGTATCAGCTTGAGAATGAATGGGCATGTTTTGCATTGTGCTGTGCTATAAAAAGGGAAGCAGGTTGTTGGTCTCTGAGGATCACCAGCATGCAGTTTTTTGTGGTGTAATGAGTCGGGTTGTATCATGTGATGATCAGTGGCAGCAGTCATACAGTTACATGCATCCTGTCATGGTATTACATCAGGTTTATATTATATCAGGTAGGTGGAGCTGTGGGTGGGTGTGCTGGAAGAAAACAGGAGAAGTGATAGGGAGGTCAGTGAGGGCATTTGTTCCATGAGGCCTCTGTGCTTGACTGGATAACCCATTTATCCTTATTAACTAAAACCCACAAGCCCTGGCTGATAAAACAACTGACAGCCCATATTTTTCATGTTTTTGTTTAACTTTTAAACAATAAAAAATTATGGCTAGGTGATGTTTTAAATGCCTAAAATTGTTTTTAACAGCTTTTCATTTTGTATGCAAAAATCTGGTTAAAACAGTCAAGCTGAAAAATGATTTAATTTTTATATGCACAATGAAGAGGAGTATTTACATAAATAAACATTTGAAACTTTATAAAATGTCAACGTAATATACATAAAATAAAGTTTTAAACCAAATCACTGTTTACTTTGAGGTTTTAGAACACTATTAAAATACCTCTGTTAAATCAGTCTTCTGCCACGACCATTAATACACATAACAGCCAAACAAACATAACATTAAAATGTCATGATATTGACAGTGTGTAAAAATAGAAAGTCAATCTAGTAATGTTTGTGTTTACTGGATGTTTTCTGCAGGAGTGACCACTGCAGGTTCCTCATCCGGTGACAGGAAGTGCAGAATGGGTTTAGCCCGGATTGTGTCTGTTTCATCTCAGTTTTTTCTTTGTTGTTGCATCTGGCACCTCTTAACACTGTTTCAGAGAAGCTACAGGACAGATGAAGTGCCTTTAAAACTGAGAGAAAGTGCTGCTTTTACCTGTTATCTTCTGCTGTAATGAGCCGTATGAAACACTGTCACTATTAACTCTGCTGTAGGTTCTCTAGCACAGGTGACTAGTTCTTTTTTTACTAGTTGAAAATCCAGTTTTGAACTAGGAAGAAAATATAATCTCCACCTGATCTGCTGAGACCATCACAACCTTCAAGAAACAACTGAAAACACACCTGACTCATCCCTAATGCTGTGATGTTCAGCCTCCTTTCACATAGATGTAAAACAGAAATGATCCTACTGTACATTGTACATTACTGTACAGGACAAAATATTAAAACGTTCTCTGTCTTTGTAAGTCACTTTGGATAAAAATGTCTGCTTAATGAATAAATGTAAATGTGTGTTTTAAATATCATGACAAGACGTTTGTGAGACACAAAGACACACACACGGTGAAAAAAACATTTGCATAAGACATACACACGTTTATCTATATTTTCAGTCAGTCAGTTCTGTTGATCTGTGGGATCTAGATGATGTGATTCTTGTTTGGTCGAAAAAACAATTCTAACTCAGAACTGTTTTGATTTCAAACAGTTCTTCATCATTTGAAACGGCGGATACAGTCACACCTTGAGTTCAGGGTGATGAATGGATTATTTAATATATGTGTTACAAAATCAAAAAATAAGCACATAAGATGTTCTGTACAGTGTACAGGATTTTATCACAATACTGCTTTAAAATGCTTTGAAAATGACTAAATCAAGTGTGTGTGTGTGTGTGTGTGTCAGGTTTGAGCTGATGCGTATGTGCTGGCAGTACAACCCCAAAATGCGTCCGTCCTTCCTGGAGATCATCAGCAGCATTAAGGACAACCTGGAGCCGGGCTTCAAAGACACCAGCTTCTTCTACAGTGAGGAGAACAAACCTCCTGACACAGAGGAGCTGGACATGGAGAATGTGGGGGTGATGGAGAATGTTCCTCTGGAGCCATCCTCCAGCCTGCAGCCGCTCACCTCCTCTCTGGGTTCTCCTCAGCAGTGCACCCCTGGACCCTACAGCTCAGCCGGCCCAGCCTACTCCCAGTCCTCTCCCTGCTCCACAGACAAACAGCCTCCCTCCACAGCCAACGGGCCCTCCGTGGTTCTCCAGAGCCCGTCTGAGAGCCAGTCTTACGCTCACATGAATGGCGCCTGTAAGAGTGAGTGTGCCTTACCCCAGTCATCAGCTCACTGATCAACAACCCGTTTCCTTTGACTGTCAGGCCACTGTGTGACCTCCTGAGAAAATATTCAAAACAAGAAAGAAAACTATATAAACTGACAGTACAGGCAATCGTACCTCACAGACAGATTGGATTTCTTGCTTTTTTTGTGTATTTTGATTGACACATTTCTGCTAAAGTAGCAGGACTGGATCACTGATGGAAAAACCTTCATTCATGCACCTGGTTGCCTGTTTTTGTTACTTTTCTATTCTTGTAAAGTGGTTTTGAAGGTCTATCAGAGGCAGTAGTGCTACAGCATTATCACAACACTCAAAGCACTAGTGTTTGTGTTTCCAAAGACATGCATCTAAATCATGTAGTTTATAGCACAGATGAGAAAAATTATTTCTTTTCCACTCATACTAGCTGGAGTTGAATATGGCCGTGTGTAGGGCCGCATTGAGATGCCTCCTGATCAAACTGAAATGAAACATTTGTTTGTAGGACTTCCACACACTCTTCATACCAGCAGGTTGTGCAGAATAGTGGAGAAACTCTCAAACCTGACAACATCTTCCTCCTTTATTACACGGTGAGATGTGTGTACTGTCTGCTTTCTCTGTTACACACCATCTCTGTGTCATTTCATAATTCTCAGTGAAAATCCCTCTCTAATACAATATTTGTGTTTTTACACTGTTGTACATAATCTTTCAAATCATCGTTTGCTTAAACAGCACAATCACTAGAGTTATTTCCCATGAATCTTTCTCAAAGAAACCTCTTGCTTTGTGTTAAATGCATTTCAGACAACCAAAACCTCACAAATCATCCTGACACCAGAGGTACAAACGTTGCAACAAACACAGAATCAAATGAATCAATCTGAAGGGCTTCCGGTAAAAAACACTTTTCAGTCATAAATTGTGTCATTGTGAAGCTGTTCTGTAAATGAGACATCTCTCAGCGGAGCACGTACACCTGACGGTCACCTTTGTACCGTTGTATTAATTCAGATGATCATCTGTATGTCTGTGCTGAAGAAAGCTGAGAAGCATGTTGATGTATATATAAGAGGCTCTTCAAGTGTGTTCTTTGTGCCTTTTCACTACAGTCCTTTTAATGCTTTCAGCTCTGCAAAAGAAAAAAACTGGTGAAAACATAGAAGGTTCAGTGGAGTTTAGTCGTGTGAAGTTTGGTATTGTCTTGTTTTTTTAAAAGGTTTTTCTGAAGTTCAAACTGTTTTTCTCAGCCTGGGAGTGATCGAGCTTCTGTTGTCGTGCCATTTTTTTGGTAAGTCCTGGAAAGACAGAAGATGTTTTTGTGTTTTTGAGACTGGCCAGCATGAGTCTAACAGCTCCACACTGTCATTCATCAGATATTCTCAGGTCAAACTCCTTCCAGGTTTCAAACCCATTTAGTCACTTTTCAGTTTATTTCATTTGCTTCGTTCTCGACTGTTCAGTTGAGTTCAACACATCTCTACGCAGAAGCTACTGTAACCTCATTATTACGTTTAACATACAGCTGTGAGTAATAGTGGCAGTTTTTAGAGGGTGTTCATTGGGTTTTTTGAAGGATTTTTTCAAAGAACAATCTGTCACCTTTTCTTTTCCTAAATCTTAAACTTTATCTTTTCATTATTTATTTTTCCTTTCTTGTGATGTTTATAATTTGTGTAAATCCCTCCCACAGATTTAGATATTTTTATATGTTTTTTTATGACTTGGGGACTTTTGTTTTGCTTCAGACATTTATCTACCTCACTGTTTTTTATGTACCTGTATATAAAGTACATCAGTGCTTTCTCATGAGAAGGACAATATTCTGCTCTCTGTATTCAGGTAAATCTCATAAACGCTACAAACCACAATCTTGCTGTGGACAGAAAACAGAATTATAGGCTTTTTTATAATGAATAGCGGCTTTCACTTAATCTTGTTTATTATTTATTTGTGAGATTAAAACATGAAAGCGCAGGTCTGAATCCACATGTGCTGGATTGTTATTGACATTTAATTTATCTTGTAACTTGGTCACATGGGGAAAAGGTCAATATTCTGACATTATAGAATTTATATAGAGTTTATGTCTTCTCAGCAGATGTTGATCTCCTCTCCCTTCTGAATTCCACACTTTGGCATTTTTATTTATTTTTTCATTATAGATTCATTGAGAAATTGTATATTAATATTTCAGAACCCAAACATTCACTAAAAACAAAAGCACTTTGTGTATGTATGTAACCTCCCATTTAACTTTATGAATTGATATGGTTAATACGAATTGTCTTGCCTTTGGAAAACTATTTTCGAAATTAAGGATTCCAAACCAAAGGTAAAAATAATTGAGGTGTTTGGAGGAGAATAGCAGGTTTAGAAGCCAGTTTTACTAAATATTTTAGTTTTCTCATGTCATATTTTTACAGCTGTTTAAAACCGAATACTGATTCTAAAAACAAAGGGAAATGTCTGATCTGGATAAACTTGCCATCAGGACACACATCTGATGCCTCTCTTCTGGGTTCAGAACATTATTCCAAGCGATGGTTCAGTTTTCAGTTATAGATCTATTGACCAGGAGCTTGATTTTCTCAGGGCTAAAGGTTCAGAGTGGGTGTCAGAGGGACAGGAAGTGACCCGTCCTCTCAGCTCACTCTCTCCCTGCTGCTGAAGACAGAACTGCCCTACATCATCTCACGAGATGCATCTCTTAAATGTGGACACATGTGGACAGTGTTACTCCATGAGTACAGCAGGTCTGACAGGAGAACAGAGATGTGTGTGATCTGCCATCAGGGGTTTGAAGAAGGCTTTGTTTTATTCCATGTTATTTTATTTCACTTGTTAATGTTTCAGTGGAACAGTTTAGACTGTATAAACATGTGTTCACTGTATAAAAGGATGCCAGTTAAAATGGCAGAATGGAGATGGTTTTGTGGTCCAGTCTGTTTAAATCTGACTTTTCTGATTAAAAAAGGCACTTGTTAACTTTATTTATTTAGCTTTCTTTTGTATAAATTTGAAGGTCAAAAAAGTGTTTCATAAGAGGTTTAGTATAATTCAGTTATAATGGCACATTGACCAAAATGTTTTTTTTCGTGTGGTACTTATTCAGAACAGAAAATAAAATAAAATTTAAAAAATGTAAAATAAAACCAGAGCAATAGTTTTGTGATTCCTGTTTTTACATATTGAGTTTCAGTTAATAATGTTTTGCTACAAATGATTGTCATTATTATCATCATTCCTTGAATCTGTGCTACTGGAGAGAAACTACATTTTCTCTCTCTCTCTCTCTCTCTCTTTCATAATGTTGATAAGTAACTCTGACTAATGTTATGACAGCTTTAGAAATTAAACTGACTACTGGTAACCTGACCGATACTGTTGCAATACAGTTACGTTTAGTGTCGAATAACTGTTGGTTTGTTGTTATAATATTTGTAAAGAAGAATTGTGTGTTATAAATGCAAAATAGTTGTTTTTTTACTGTATGTTGAAGTTTTTTGTCAGTGGGTAGATATCTTACAGGAATGCCTCTGAACTCTATGAAATGATATTAATGATCCAGCAGGAAAGACACAAGAATCTTTTTCCAAACTACAGAATCTCAGGTTTCTGGGAGACTCAACATGAAGATAAACTCATGAGGCTGTTTGTTCCTTCGTTTTAAGAATCTAGCCCAGAAACTGTGCAGCATAATTAAACTACATTTATTTAATCGTTTATGTTGCTTTAAGTGTTACACCACTGCAATACCGCTGCTGTCCGCTAGAGTCCCTCAATGATCTCTTCATGTTAACGGAGATGTTAACACACTGATCATGGCTTTCATTTATTGCACATGAACAGTTTTTTGCTACAGCGCTTTCTGACATGATGGATCAGGCACAGATTTTCACTGTTAAGCTTCACTCATGAAGGAAGGTGGTCCTGTGCTCGTACAGATGCTTCCTAGTAAAATCTCACAGTGCACTACGTCTTATGTTGTAGGAAAAGTTATGAGTGACAGGACCTGAGAGATGTTCAGAAATTAATGCCTTTTAAAGGAATCATATGTTACATTTTACTATTCATTTAATATTTTCCTGGTTCAGTTACCTATAACAATATCATACATCTTTACTGGAACATATCATATAAACAATATTTTTTTATTTACATATAATTAACTTTATTTTTATGCTTAATGAACTTAATATCATATTTCACAGAATGCACAATTTTAGCCCAATTTAGTTCAATGTCAATATTAACTTCTATAAAGTTATTTTAAAACATGTTGACATTTTGTGGCACTGTATGTTACTTATGGTACTACATTTCCCAGCAGCCACCATACCTGGGGCTGACCACTCCCCCTCCTCACACACCTGGTTTCTCGTTTTGTTCATTAAGGGCTCTATTTAAGCTGTGTTCATGCATTCTGTCTTTGTGAAGTCTTGTTTGCCTTTGCAACATTTCTGAGTGGTTCCCGGTGTTGTTTCTCTTGTGTATTACCCGGACTGCCCTTGACCCCTGCATGCTTATTGTTTATCTCTTTGTCTGCTGCCGGCCCTGAACATTTGCCTGTCTTGTGGTTTGTTTTTGGATGACCTCTGTTGTGTTTGTTTGCCAGTTCTGACACTTGCCTGTTCACTATTTGAATAAATTATGCCTGTGCCATTGACCCGTCGTTACAGGCACATTAAGACTAAGTTTTGCTGGCTGTGATAATTGCTTTGACATTGTTGAATTTAATGTTATATTAATGTTTACTTGGTAAATTGTCATTGTTTTGTTACAAACCTTTTTCTGTGACTGCAGATTTCTCTGTATTGTACTTCTGTGAATCTAGTTCAAACTCTAATTACTCTCACAAGTCATGATGAATAATTTCCTCAAAATGAAGGAATTTTCACACATCTATCTATTAAATGCAGAGGTCTGATAGATGGATATTAAACCCCTGTCCTGTCACAGCTGAACCTGAGGATGCCAAAACAGGTAAACTAACACCAGCTACACTGAAGAGTGATTGTATATTTATTTTCTCCCTGCAGTTTGTCTTTGTGGATAACAATGTCCATTTGATGGGCCTCCCATTGTTTCTCTATACTAAAGTTATTGGCTGCAGTGGGTAAGTTTATCTCTTTTCTTTTTGAAAGCCTTTATTGTAGTGGCCAGGAAAACAGTAAATAAAAGTTGCATAAGCAGCCAGCCAATGTTATTGGGACTTTCCATTTCAGTCAGCTCAGGTAGTCAGTGAATGATGTTTGTTGTATTTATATGAGGTAAGTAGTTGAGGTGTGGACTAGTGGTTCATCAGTAACTGACTGTGTGTTGCTGCTAAAGGAATTAGAGTGAAGATTCTTACAGCTGGACCAGTCGAGGTACGAGTTTTACACACCCACAAATGCATCAGGATGCTGTTGTTAAACACTTCAGCTCTGTTACAAAACAGAGTGAGCTGCACTTCTAGACAGCATGTTAGATGTCATAGGTTTGCTTCTCACATGAGGGCTGTTCTAAACAGTAGACCACAAAGTAGATCTGCGATGTGCTTAGTGCTGAACAGTTTGTGTTGCTCACAAGGTTTTGAAACAGAGAATTGATAATAGAATAATTACAATTTTATTTCTAAATTTACCTGATGCTTTAAGCCCAAGGTTACATACATGGAAAATCAGAACAGTACAGAGTCCAGTGATTGTGCTTAAAGATGCATTCATACACACGACAGCTAATGTGTCGCCCTTTGTAGGGTTTGAACAATATTTTAGCCCAGATGAAAGAAGTCATGAAATTCACATCCGCTAGGCTGCACCACCATAACCCTGTCTTTCTGAAGGCCTTTGTGTTAAATCTCTTATAACTGTTTTCTCTGTTTGCAATCAGTCCATGTTCACCATCATCTACCTCAGTCTCAGAGAGACGCCACTCGCTGGAGTCCACAGAAGGTGCCGGTTCTCTTATCAGTACCATTGTCTTGTTTACTGTCTCTTTCTTATACCTTTGCTGGTATTTCTCTCTTTCTCATTAATTTACCCCCTCTTTCACATGCCTGTGTTCTTTCATCACTGTCACTTCTGCTCGTTTGATTTGCTGATCTGAGGAGTGGCTCTCTGAGCTCTGCCGTCATGTGTAAGTAACACTGTGGTTTTGGTATCAACATTCAGCAGTATAACGGAAGCAGCTGCCTCGCATGCATTAAGAGATCTTATCCACCCGCCATTTACTCCTCTGACCTGAATTGTGAGTCGCTGAAAGCACTAGCAGAATCTTTTGAAGCACATTTTTCACAGGTTTCTGTGATACGTAATTATTGTAAAGATGAGCTGCTCAGGGCAAACGCATCATTCAGAATGCAGTACATGTGAATGACAGTTTCACGGGTTTATTTTTGAATATGTTCTGAAGATGTTTTGAATTATCATTTGTCAGCTGACTGTAGAAATAAATCATTTGAAGAGAAGGTGGTGAAAAGAGGAAGAGCTCCTGCAGACTGAAACCAGCAGATCTTATCCCACACACCACGTCATCTGCATCCACTCAATCTTCAGACTGTGTGAAGTGATTAATAACATAATAAACTGTGATACAAGTGAAGTGTGTTATTAAGCTCAGTCATGAAGACGTGCGTGTCACCAGGCTGCTGTTCTTAGACGTGTCATAAATCAGAATGAATTCATTTATTGTAACACATTTCTCAGACACAATATTTCCTGCTCTGTATCTCTAAAGATGTCATGACACAATTAGTTGTCTGCTACTCAGAATGAAGTATTGATTTTTGATTCATTGCTCCTCAGACCTCATATTGTAGCAAATCCCATTACTGATCTTTAAACAATAAGGGAGCCCTATAAAATATATCGGTGCAACTTAATGTGATTAAATAAACGTACTAATTAAAATGACAATTTATTATTCCTCAGCTGAAAGAAATGAATGTATCCATATGTATTTATTCATAATTATGTCTGTTGAAAGCATATGTCTGATGCTTTTGATCAAAACTTCATTTAACAAACATACCTGCAAGCAGCAGTAATGGAGTCTATAACTGACACAAAGAAATATTGGAATATTTCTGATAATAAAAGCGGTTCAAGAAAACAGATAAAACTCTTTACAGCACCATCAAAAATGATTATAAAATTGTTATCTTTTCAACCACTAGGTGACACCGGAAGTCACCCCAGACTATTGTAATGATGAATCCTATCAAGTTTTTAATGAAACACAATTGCGATGGTAAAATAGCGCATTTTGCTTTCGGCTCCTGCGTCTGTGGCAGCTCAGTTTAATGCAGAATAATAATAATATAGCTTTTAAAAGCTTTGTGTGTGTTTAAAGATATTAGGAATTATTTAGCAGGTGTCTAAAAACCCTAAAAAATAACTTTTATTAGACATTTCACTTTTCAAAACAACATTTGGCACGTTTCTCTGTTTCTTCAGTATCACAAGCTGCATGAGCTCATTCAGTTTCGTGATCGTCTGACACGCCCCATTTCTTAAACAGCCCTGTTATAATAATAATAATAATAATCTAACAGTTACAACAGGGTTTCATTCGCTTCGTTTGAACCGCTATTAGTACTAGTAATAGTGTGACTTTAACAGCTGTTGTTATATTATGATTGATGAGTGTTTGTTCAGCTGACACAGGAGAGCAACTCTGTGATGTGAGATCAGATCAGCATTGAGTCAGACGTCTCTGCGCTGAGTGAAGGTAAGTAATCCACAAACCTTTCAGTTTACTGAATGCTCTGATATAATGTTCAAACACGGTCAGCTTAAAGGCATTATTCATATTTATTGATCTAATATGACACAATGCTTGTGACTCTTAAATGCTTAATAATCGCACGCAATACGCGTGACGTCACACAAAGCTGTTTTTGAAAGTGTTTAATTGTATCCAGTGAATGTGAAGAAGATAAAACAGGAAGTCGAGATGTCGCTTTTGTTTCTATAATAATGTTCATTGCGTTGTAGTCCTTCTATGTCACTGGGCGTGTTATATTCACAATGCATGTGTGTACACTGTATTCTCAGGGCTTTTATAGGAGTTTAATCCCTACAAATGCTTTGTTAAAAATCCTTACAGTACTCACCAGAGACTTAAGAATCACAAATACAGTCATACTTTATATTAGGTGTTTTTAAATACAATGTATTTACATAAGAATAAACTTTGTATTTATATATATATATACACACTTACATACATGGTGTTAAATTGTACTTATATTTCAAGTGTTTGTAATTAAACTCAATTCCTAACCGTAAAGCCACCCTTTAAGAACAACTCCTATCCAGACCCTACACAGTGTTTAAAGACAGTATAATGTGTTACTGAAGCGTTTAGGTGTTTTGGGGCATGTTTATATTTAATGAGTCTTTGAGAGCAGGTTTATGACATTGATTCACCAAAATGTTCGGCATGTGGACTGCTGCATATATTTTTATAATTCTATCATACCAGACAGCCTCTATGGACTTCCTCCTGTGGGCTCCCACTGGAGTCGGGTTCAATAACAGAGCCATAAACCTCTGGCTACCGGCAGTCTGATCACTGCTCCATATGTTCCAAGCTTAACAAACTCAGTATCTTTCTGAAATGATACTCCATAAATCCAGAAATCAAGTATAATGATCTCAGAACATTAACTTCTGAATCTTGACACATGAAGACTGGGCTGTAGATAGAAATGTTGTCTGCAGGTTGCTGAATGAAGCAGTATAGATTTGAGGAAGGCTTGGCGTGTGTGGGGATTCTGATTGGTCTTGATTATATTTGATTCTGATTGGTCAGTCACAGTTTTCTAGAGTCATCACTCTGCATTCACTTCTCTCATAATAAAAGAATTTCATTTAAATCTGTATTTTATGTCCAATGATTTATTTAGTAAGTTGTATATATCAGCTAGCTTTGGAAAAATGCCCTCTATCCTGATCCAGACACACTCAAACTGCGGCTTCTGCAATAGTAAGATGTACCATTATTCTCTCCCTCCATGTTGTTAAACTGGCTTCTGTGAAGATCAAACATGTAGTTTTACAGAAAGCAAATGAATGCATCTGGTTGTATCTGGATCACGTCAGTGTAAAACATGTAGTGTGGTTGCAGTCAAACTGCTGTGGAATAATCCTGTCTTTACCCGACTGATCTCTCCTGACCTCAGTAATGATGCTCTCAGGAGGCATCTAACTGATCCTGTTCTCACTGCATTTACTTCAGCCTTCTGCTAATTTCACTTCTGAATCTCTGCGTTCACCTTTGACCCTGTAATAACAGAACTGCACAGTAATTCACTTTCATATCACATTCATCAGAATGGTGTTGATAGAGGGACATTATTGGTGCCGTGTTTATGATGAGGGTCTTTTGCTGCTGTTTAATTTAATAGAGGCTTATATTATGTAATCCAGTTTTTAGTTGATGTAGTTTAAAACATAATGTAATTATTAACTCACAACTCTTACAATTTCCTTCCTGTTCAAACAGATTAATACATCACCCTTTAACACAGCTAACAATTGTAGGTTGTAGGAACATTTCACAAACGTTTCCATTAGGTAACAAAAATGTTACAAATTTTATTTTGAATGTTTTAGGAATGTCATAGTTTTTAGACATTGTGTTTTGCTTGGTTACAAGAACGTTATGCAAACATTATTCTGTAACATTTTAAACGTTTTGATACATGATATATAATGTTAAAAATGTTTTACTACCATTACTGCAAGGCCATTATATGCTAACTTTTAGACAACTGTTAGAAAACGTTAGTCAACGCCATTCTAAGAACGGTCCCTGTTAGATAGAAGAGGTTTTTAGGGTATTTTGTATGTAAACGTTCTTGAGCATATGTGGTCTATTTGATGTAAGATAAAATGATTAATTCAGAGATAAACTAACATTGTAATACATGAGTTAAAACACATGTAAATGGTCAATGGGAGTTTTATCTGGAACTCAACAGGGCTTTTTTGATTCTGTGGGATTAGTCATAACATAAATAGTAAGTTATGTATTTTGCTGAAAGTGCAGAATATTAATGAAAGGGATAAACAGAGCAGGAGATATTCCTGAAGCAATCGGCTCCTGGGAACATTCAGCAGAACGTCTAAAATGTGTTTTGGGATAAATGCACCCACTAGCTGTTGTCATCTACTCAAATCTGTTCTTCACAGAAGTACTTTAAGCATGTATAAATAAGCCAGTCTTGTACAATTACCCCTGATTACATTTCCAAAACCTTTATAAAGCAATGTGTCTGAATACTTCCACAAAAATAAATGTTACTGACTGTAATGACAGGACACAATCCAATACAGTTACATCATAACAGAACAGCTAATTACATGCACACAAATGTTTCAATAGCAAAAACACGGATATCATAAAATGTTCAACAACAAAGGAATAGACTGTAACATATATGAGACCCTAAAGGCAGATGTTTTCTGTCTTACAGACAAGGGAACATTTACTGTGGAAACAATCACACAATCCTTCTTTAGAAGACAACCACAATACACAAAGTCACCCTCATATAAGACCACAGCCTTCTTTTAATATAAAACCTGTTCTGTAGAAAACTAATATTTCTGCAAAACATGAAGTAATGAATGAATGCAGCAGTTGATTGTAGAGAACTGTCTAGCTCTGAGATTCACAGATTGCCTCACAGAAACAGTTTCCAGTCAACAAGGAAAAATCCAGAAAACGTGGGAAAAAGTTGTGCTTCATTAACATACGTTTCAAGTGAGAAGAACCATTCTGTAAATATGGGATGTGAAACCTGTGCAGCAGTCAGATATAAAGACATCATGGACATTTACCTGTGGACAGTGTTTGCAGTCATTTTAATAGCATGTCTTTTGTTGAATCATTTCTGAATTTTACACTACAAGGAACATAACTGAAAATTAAATATTATAATTAACTTTCACATTCTGAAACAGATTTGAATATTTAAAACACAGTCTCACGGCAGCTTTGTGCCTCTGTTTAAACAGGCTGTTTTACACATCAACAGTTAATAAATCATATGTAAAGCATCCCACTGGTTGCCCTGGTAACCGTGAAGATGAGCGGGAAGGTGTGAAAGTGCAGAATGAGGGTGTTGTTTCTTTGTCTTCTTAAAGATCTCAAGACTTGCTTCTTCTGTGGGAACATCACACATAAATCCTCCAAACTGTGTTCTGAAGATCTGAAGGAGCTTATGTCCTGTCTCTAACCTCACGCTGATGCTCCAGGAAAACTTGAGGTGGGAAAGAGTTGTTTCTTTTGAAGTATTTTAGGAATAATTCCAATTCCAATAATTCCAGTCAAAAATAAATACAAGCAAAGATTTTGTGATTTATTTTTTGTATCACTTCAGCACTGGCAGTTTTACTGAAGAAAGCTTAAACTTGCTGTTGGATGCATTTATAAAGGATGTTCACACTACTGCATATATTTTGTTGGGGTTTTTGTTGGACAGTTTGGCCATGTTGACATTTATGTTGGATTTTTTCTACAGTGATGCTTTACAGAACAATGTCACTATTTGCTGTACTGTAAATGTGTCGCACACTTTTGAGTGCACTTATTTCTTATTTCCAGAATTACCTGTGAATGAGAGCCATGCTAATGCTAATTTTAAAATATTAGTTCAGATTTCGGGTGCTAGTGGCCACATCATTTGCTTTTAATGGAAATAAGATAGCTAGGATCATGTTAATGAGAACTTATGTTGCAGTCAGTACTGTAGTGCAGTACTAGGAGATTTTTTACAGTGACATTTCCTGCCCTTTATAATCCAGTGGCTTTAGGATAATTCTGCTGCTGTGTAACCCAGCCAGCAAATGAGATTACACACAGATCTCCAAGATGGATGACTTCAAAAATCGTTCCTTGATTATTCTGCTGCTAACATTGAAATGTTGCTTGTGAAATGTTTTTGCATCATCATTGACTCAAATGTATCTGTGCTGTTTATGAAATTGTAGTTCTGTGCATTTTCATGAGAATAGTTTGTCCTTCTCTGATGTCTCTTGCAGGTTATAGTTTGATAAAGAATGACAGGAATTGTTTTCTTACAGTGCAGTTAAATCAAAACAATCTCAAATAACACTGCAGAATAAAGAGGATTGTCTCTGTCGAGGAGTGAACAGAGAGGAAATGGGGCGAAAGAAGATCCAGATCACTCAGATAATGGATGAGAGAAACAGACAGGTGAGATAAACATCTACCTGACAACTGAAGTGTCTGTCAGGTGCCGTTCATGCCAATCCAGATTCATATAAAACAGATGATGAGTTGCTACAAGTGTTGATAGACTGATCCATCAGCCGGACCTGTATAGCTGATATTTAAACACATACGGTTTATTACATTTCATAAACATTCTATTGATCAACACTGATGTTTGCAGTGGGGTTGGATATCAAAAGTTATTATGTGCTGGTGTTGATAAAAACTGTGATCTGAACAGTCATGATTATTGATAAGTGTTAATGCTACACATATAATAATATTGTGAATAATGTAGGTGGTGCTATTATGGCTACAAACTCTCTCTCTCTGCCCCCCTACACACGTATTGTGAGTGTTTTTCACTGTCTAAAAAGAAAAAAAACTAAATAAACAAAATGAAAGATGAACTGATAGCATTATTGTTTTTTATTTATTTCAAAATAAGATCAGATGTCTCAATAATACTGTTACAATCATATCTTTAAATCATGATAAGTAGGTAGTGAAAATCTGTTTCAGCCGTACTTGTGATTAAACAACATATTAAAACCGTATTGAGTTTGCAATAAATAGAAACATTTTTATATTGTGACTCTTTCATAAGAATTTCTGACTTTTACTAAACCATATGTTGATACTTTTGTAAAGCTTCATTTTAAGTGCTTAAAAATTGTTAATGAATTTGAAACCATAAATGCTAAATTTTGTGTAATTACAATGTCCATCTCACACATCTAATAATTAAAAAACCTGCATCAAACACTCAATTATCCACCAGCTAAAACCTAAAGCTTCTCCATTAGATGCGTTTTATGTTGTCTTGAAAATGATCAGCTGTTAAACTGTTAAAGGGGTGGTGCACCTCCACAGAGCTGTTGTCTGGCTCTCTCTGCACTTCAGATCCTGCCTGTGGTCACAGTAGTTAGGGCGGTTCGGGGGTCCACATCTCATTAGCCAACAGGTGAGAGGCTTGACTGCCTTGAAGCAAAACAATAGGAGCCGGCCTGAAATAATCCATCTGTTCCAGGATCTAATTTTAAAAACTTCTGACCAAAACCACAGACCCCACAGTATTTTGTCTGGTCACTCTTGTTTGCGAGTATTTGATTCATAATGTGTGATTTTTCATCTGTCTTCAGCTAAAGGGAAGCA
>JAZGTK010009073.1:0-17607 GCA_036877625.1 Ambastaia sidthimunki | reverse complement strand
TCTCTCTCTCTCTCTCTATCTCTCTCTGTCTGTCTGTCTCTCTCTCCCTCCCTCTCTCTCTCCCTCTCTGCATTTTGCTACCACCAAACCATCTTGCACTCTCGTTCCACTTCTGAGGATGTTGTATATCTCCACACAACAGGCATCCAGCTGTAGGCCTCTCTCAAAGGCTCCTTCATCTCATCCCGCTCTCCTCCCATACATCATACAGCGGACGGAGGAGCAGAACTCTGCCCGCGGTGATTTTAGATTGGACGCTTCTCCACGGTCACTGCCACCAATAACAGCAGCTGAGTGTCACTCTCTGGAAAACAGACCCACAAGCTGCTAATATCCAGCCCGTTTGAAGAAGCTGACCTCCAAACGTTCACACAAGCGGACTTTACGGTTTGTGAACCTTCCAGAAGCTGATCTGAGGGGTCGGAATACAGCTGCTTTGATTTCCGCAGCGCGGCCAATCATGTTCTCCGCCTGTATCTGTTTTGCTGAAAGTGCTGTATCAGTGTTGGCTGGGTTTTTGGTGGTTCAGCAGCACTGATTCGGGTCTCTGGAGTGTATACAGTTACAGCGAGTTGATCTGCTCCCTGCTCACCTCCCCAGAACTGACAATTTCATCTCTATCCCTCCTCTCCTGCATTAGACCAAACCACACCAGAACTCATCACACACAGAGGGTAAATCCACAATGTTACTGGTCGTTAAACATTACAGCTTGAGTTTCAGATGCATTTAAAAAATGTAGACAATGTAGAAATGTAAACATTGTTGATGTTCATACCTTACAATTTGGTGTCCCAAAGTATACCGATAAACATTTCTAGTAGAATGGCTAGCAGCTTGCTAGATTTATGTATGTTGATTTTATTTGTTTATTTAAGGGGAAAAAATAAATAAAGGAGGCCGTTTTTTGTAAGATAAAACAAAAACACTCCTAATGTCCTAATATTAGTTAGGACATACATAATACAACCTCTGGCAAAAATCTGGATAGTCAAAACCTGAGGAACATTATAACCTTGACTAATTCCAATTATGGCCAATTGTATTCTCAGTTTGTTGTTAATGGCACTTGTCATTTCATCTCAGTTAAGTAATAGACTCATTAACCAACCAGCTAGCAAACATTAACATGCCATAGCAGTAAGGGTGGCTGATGCTGTGTGTTTGGGACAGAGTGACAGAGGGACTGTAATGATTGCTCATTCCACAGCCAGATAAAGACACATAACTAAAGATCTCTGAGCTCAGTAAGCACAATGTCCGCTCTGCTATCACTGACCCAAACAAATGAGACAGGCCCATCTCTGAAAGAGACCTGCAGTAAGAATTCAAATAAAAACCACAACAAAGGAGGGGCAGCAAATCACAGCCTGAGCTGAATTCAAATGAAGACAACAAACCCCACACGAAATTTACAAACGCATTTGATCATGTAAATTAAAGCGAGCACCATGCAGGGGTTTGTTCTATTCCCGATTCATTTGCTGCCACTCCTACCAGAGCAAAAACAAGCAGTTTGACAGACAAGAGAGAATAACTACAGGAGTAATCCACACCTAAAGGCATCAAAATCCAGAACTGAGAGAAAGAGACGGAAAAAACATCATACACCCTTATGAATAGACACACCAGAGCCATCATAATACAGACACATGAGAAAGCAAACTAATAACCTACAACCTATTTCAACTCTTAGTGGCATCAACAAAATAAATACATTTATATAGCAATTTGATGTCAAATGTCCGACTGATTTAAATCAAAAAAGCAATAATAAATTCATGGCTGATGTTGTTATAGTTGTACACTGCATATTTTGTGAACAATAGGCATTCTGTGCACTCCTTAAATGATGGTGTGTTGTATGACATTCTGAAAACATGCACAGATTATAAACATAACATACAGATGGAGCCAGAATTACAGATGGCCACAAATATGGACCAAAAGTAAATATTGTTAATATGAAATGGTGTGTGTGTGTGTGTGTGTGTGTGTAGAACACACATGCTCCTGAATAAGACAGCAAATGTTTTATTCATACGTGAACACATGCAGAGGAGATGAGTCACGCCCCATTCAAACGCAACTACTGATGCAGGCAACGGGTGTACAAGCCACACACATGCAAGCTCGCAACCATACACATATTCAACCCCTCCACAAAATCCATCACATCTTCCAAAAGCAAAGCAGCGACAAATCTCTGCGGCTCAGTTAAGGCTGGAATGCACTGCAGGTATTTGCACTAAAGTGGCAAACGCGCCATTTCTGAGTCTTTGATGGTTAAGAGTCTAAATTTGTGATGAGCTGAGCTACAGGAGGTAACAGCACCCGCCTCACTCTTGTACAAAGAAAAACGTGGCCGTATACGCGCAGGATAATGAGAGCGAGCGCAGCGCCTGGGAGACAGAGATTCGGATGGATTGCGCAAGCGGCCTGCCTGTCGAGCTGCTATATTTGACTTTCTTCCCATGCTGCCATCCCTTAAGGGGGACCTGAACCAGGAGACATGTTCAGACATGACACAGAGAGATAACAGATGCAAACAGACACATTCACAGCAGCCTCCAGACAGACAGATAAGACAGACAGAAGAAAACCTTGGGGAAAGCAAAAAACTAAAGCCTAAAGTACACTCGTTCCTCTGCCACTATACTTCAATATCATTAGCAGAGGCCCACTTGCGCTAGAAAAATCTATTACTAGCCCGACTGTGGAAAAAAATCCTTATATTAAGCCTTCAGGACATAAATGGAGAAATCTAAATAATTACAGCTGATGTAACGTAACTGTACTGACTGTACAGAAACATTATTCCAATACAATCTCATGTCAATTACTTTACATTTAGCACTTTAAATGAAAGTGGCAAAAAAAAGTACATGATGATACATCTAAAAGCATACACTTTTCTATAATGTACTCTCATATAAATAAAATTACAGTTAAGTTCACATAAATTTACAGTCGAGTTCAGTTGTCAACTGTTAAAATGATTTGTGTAATTTTTTCTGATCCTGCCCTAAATTACAAACAATCAATGGTAAACAATCACTATAGTGATAAGCCACAAAGTGTGTTAGTGACTAACGTACAGCTCAGATCTTGGCTTGCAAAAACGAGGGCGTGGCTATCAAGGTGTGCTGGTGCGTGTGTATCATATCAGTATTGGAAGGGTGGAGCATCCGTAGCAGGCAAGCATGTTTCCGTCTCTTCCGCTGAGCAGAGTGTGTCTTACAGCTAAGAGGATTTGTGGTGAGACTGGTAATATAATTGAAAGTGTCTCTCTAAGCACTGAGCTCAGGATGAGCATCAGGGTGGAGTTAACATGGCTTAGGCTATAGGAAACAGGAAATGGCTGACAGAACCAATCGCTGACGAGCACCAATCCAACAATAGTGTTGACGTACATTTAAATTCACGCTTGTTTGCTAAGATTACAATTTGAAAAGCATTTGAAAACCTTTATCCACTGCCTTTTCGAAACAAACATGGCTACACATGAACACAGGGTTTAAAATTAGCACCATTAGCAGGTGTTGCATAAGTAGATCTTTGGCTGAATCATATTTTTTGGCCACATAGTTCAGCATTTAGACACCAAGGCAGGAACAACCACTATGTCCCATGATCTTATGAGCATTACATATTTAATCCCATCACTCAACTTGAACCTTTTCATGACAGAAATATCCAAACCGTCCTACATCTAAATGCTGGTGGATCTGTTTAATAGCTTTAAGATTCCAAAAAACATTATTGTTCCAATGTCCTAAAAACTTCAGCATTCTACGTACCTTGCTCTTATACAACTAACTATAAAAGTGACTTCACACAAAGGACAAACTCCAGTCAAAGTAACACTATTATAGGCAGGAGGTTAGCATCCAGAGGAGGCCACAATAATAAAATTACTGTCTGATCTCCAGTCTGGTTGTCTGTCATTGTATCTGACAAACACACATGCATCTATGTCCCAATCGGGTCCTTGTGTGCTGGTCAGGCTGCTTGCACCTATTCAGAGCTGACAATAGCCCTTTACCCGTGTTCATTCATCACTCCTGGGGTAAATGTGCTATTAAAAGCCCTCCTAACACACAATGAAGTCTGCATACAAATAGACTGTGTGGCAATAAGTGTGGACAGCACTCTGAAAACAATCCACACACCCAGAAAAACAAAGATATTTTAGCTGGTTAACCAAACACAGGTGGAAAAAAAGACAGACCTAGTGACTTGACAAGCATGTTTATAATATCTCAGTCTGCTCAAGAAACCTTGAGACTTATAGATTCGTATTAGGCTTGATAGATTTAGCCAAAATTGACTGGAACTCAAGACTAAAATGAAGTTTGTGAAACATCATATTTAATGTAACAAAAAATACAAGATAACACTTTGTTTTATGGATTTGACCATGAAAAGTGCACATTGCATAGCAAAACAGAGCCTGATGGTGGAGGAGGGTTTAGAAAACAAGAGTCAAGTCTGTTTCACATAACATTTACACTACAAATATTACAAATGTGAAGAACATGTAAAATGGGTCAAAATTTGATTTAATGACTTGACAACATTTTCCAATGCATTTCTTGCTATGCATCATTACAAGAGCCCAGAGTCACAACATCAGAGCAGTGCTGCTACACTGCATAACAAGAGCAAGGTAGGCCCTCGAGCTGGCTGGAAAAAAAGACAACACTTTTCCAAGCCTCTGAGATGGTAAATAAAAAGAGCACAAAGCCTCCCACTTGTCCGCAGAAACAGAAATACAGGCCCAGCTTTCTCTTTCTTTTAAAATACCTGGTTTTCCAACTAAATTCAGTCCAGTGCAGTGCAGTGCTGTCACTAACTTCATTGCAGATAAGGAATTCAGATAACTGATAATCCCTGTTCATACAGCTGTAAAAAAGCCTGTGCTTTGTGCTCTGATCAGAACACAAACACTGTGCCTGTAAAGCTCCAGCAGTCTATGTTGCATTAGCTGGCATCATGCTATATCAGCAAGGCTGAGCTTTGTGTTAATCTGAAAATTCAAATTGAGAGGAATTCACATAAACTAATACTTAAAGAGAAACTTGTAAAATAATTTCAGAGAGCTTTAAGTCTCATGCTCAATTAATAGCCTATTTCTTTACATTTTAACATCTGACAGAAAGAAATAATTACCAGTTACTGTGCCAGCTGTAGCAGGATAAATGAGAGGATGTTTTGCACATCCTTTGTTGTTAATTTCAAAACATGAAATATTGAATAAAAAATATTAATACATTTGAACATTTGAGTTTCCTTCTATAAAATAAACAATTGTGGAACTGTGTTTGTTCGGTTCTTGGCGTCCAATATAAAATTTGTGCCCTGAAGCAAAGCTAGCTGAAAAACATAGATAGAAAATCTCTCTATAACAAAATGAAATAAGAACACTGGATCAGCTAAGGAAACACAACACTGAATCCAAGATCACAGCAGCTTCAAAGAGCTAACAGCAGAAAACCACCACTCAGTAAGATTTAACACATTCTCTGATCTTCAATATAATAAAATAACACCAGGAAAAGGAGACAAGTAATCATTCCCATCTCTGGATGTTTCAATATATGCAGTTTATGCAGTGATTACTAAGGGGCTGCACAGCACCTCTGCAGAACTTTCCCGACCAGGTCATAAATCAGGTCCGAGGTCAAGGAGACTTGTCAGCTCAGCATCACCCTCCACAACCTCCACACCACTCACCCGACACTTGCTCCCAAAATAACATATTACCATGGTAATCTTACACCCGAGAAAGTATCAGATAAACACAATCAGGGATACAAACAGTCAAATGCGTAACAAAGAGAAAAGCGTTGATAACAGAAATACAATAGGGTCAGAATATTGATCCAAATGTAAAAGGACTCTTTGATTTTCCTCTGTAATGCTAATCAGTGCATATGCATAAACATTGCCGCACCTCACAAGTAATCGTGACGGTGAGTCACACACAGCTCCTTTATTCAAATGCATCAATTAGGCAAGTACACAGAAAAATTAGCTCATAATATATTTCAGTGCATAGATCACATTATTTTTGGCATTATAAAGAAATGTTTCATAATTAGTTGAATCATGCCCGCAGGCTGAGCTGACATCTTTTTGGATTAACATGCCATCAGAGAGAAGTGTTATATTGGAACAAATGTAAAAGCACAGGACAAGCCTCCAGTGCAGCTGTGGTTAGGTGAGGTTTAAAGCACCTCTTAAAAACACGTCTCTTGCTGTAGTGATCATCAAGGAAAGCTGTGCGAGCTTCTGTGATGTCAGAGCCTGTAAATTTATTCTATACATACATTTGTAAAATAACAAAATACAGTGCCAGATGCAAACCTGAATTCCTTTAGCATCATTTTAATCACATTTACTCACCCATCTTTCATAATATTAATAATTATATGTACAGCTTTAAATGTTAGCAAATATTTTATGCCGTTAGTTTTGGGCTTTGGATTGTTTATCTTAAATGTTTATTTAATGTTGTACCATTACTGTAATTTATAATAATCCAATATGAAATCAACACCTCAATCTCAGGAATATTTTTTTATATTTTTTTTATTTTTAGGGACATAAAGAAAAGGGGTTTAAACTTTTTAAATGCAAGTTTGTAGCTTTAACATTGATCTTAACATAAGCGGGCCATTTTTCAAAGCAAATCTGGGTATTTGACCTCCCTTTGCGTGTACTGGAACTAAAACGGAGATCTAGGAACAGCTAGCTGTTAAGAAAGGGCTCTATTCTCAAAAGCACACATTCCACACTTTGCAATGAAGGACTTTAAACAGATACAATGACCGAATCAATGCTTTGGCAGCACTTTTCCAATTCAACAACATGTAAAAAGCAGAGATTAACAACTGACAAGAGGACAGTAAAAACATTCAAGCTCACAGCTCTCAGCCTAATAAAAGACAATTATCCATTTACTCCATGCAGGTTTGTTTCTTAAACGAAAAGTTTAAAAACAGACATGTAAAAACAACCAATTTCTGAAAGGGTTTAAATTAAATACACATTATTTCTTCTCTGCTGCTCAAGTGGTCTAACTAATAATATACGAGGGACTTTACCGTTTTGATTTTATAGACTAGAGCTAATACACGAAATTATTAGTAGTCTTGATCTATGAGTATTATTATAGGACAAACATTTGTATGTAGACAAACATCAGGGTAAACAATAAAAGAACAATAAGAGAAATTTGAGAATTACGAAACATGAAAATGAAATAATGCGCACAAACCTCAACGTATCCGGCCAAACTGGGAACAGCTATGGCCAAAATCAGCACAGATACTGCGGGGACAAAACCCATTTTCATAGGCTCCTCTCTGCTTCAACTTGGCTGAATCTATTCGGCTGTGGATTTATATAAGCGGCTACAAAACAAAACAGCTCAGTAAATGATCCTCGACTGTTCGTGTTTTCCTTCTGTGAGATGATCCAGCTTTCAGCGCAGTCACTGGCTATGCTTGTATGTCTCCGCCTGCCGCGGGATCGGCTCGAGCTCTATAACAGGATCAAGCGCGCCACCGGCAGTCTGATTCTGGACCTGCCGGAAATGACGTCTGCTGCTGTCGTCCACTAAGTATAGACGTTTACTCGGTAAATGCGGCTATTGTGGTTGCATTACGAAATTGTTACAGTGTTAATATAGACAATGGACATTTTCCTTTAACAATTTACGTTAAAATACATTTATTGTAAGACTGTGACTAGTTATCACAGTTTTAGTCCAGTAAATATTTCAATATAATTAATTTAATTAATTATATTGAAATATTTAAATATAAATAATTTTCTAAGTCAAACTACTTTGTTGGCATGATTATTTTAAATATTGCCAAAGCATTAGCATAAGATCACTAGCATTAGCATATGAAAACATAAGATCTTACACTCTCTTAAGCCACGCTTCCTCCAACACATTAATGCATAGATTATTTGACAGGCAAGCAGAACATCCTATTCTTGCATTTGGACCAAATGCAATGATTGGACAAACATTTTATGATCCTGTGCCTTCCACAGAAGATATAAATTTAAATAAATATATTTTGACCACTTTATTTTGTAATTGCTATCAGGATATGAAGAGACGTTTAACCAGCATAACAAAAAAAATTCTAGAAAATAAATCACCTACCCTACCTTTAAAGGTGCACTTAGTCAGTCCTCTTAAAAGAGTTTTGTCAATGAAAATACTTTTGTAATATTAAATCATGTACATGTGAAAAAGTAATACTTCAATAATTTACAACAACAATAATAATAATACAAAAATATATGTTCTCAACAGTGCTCGAGGTCACGTAACTTTATTTCAGTGTAGTGTGAATGAGAAGCCTTCTGGCCTCGAAAGTTATCCATCCTCCAGCCACACATAGAGCGGGTCGTAATGCTAAGATCATATGACCAAATGAATACCAGTAGCTTTATTTCGGACACATTAGTCGTTATTGGACACTTCTCTCAAACTCAAAACAGCAAAAATGAATCATGGCTGATTCCGCAAAGGGAATTTTAACAATGACGTCAGAAAACTATTGCGTTTTGCGTTATGCTGCATCCAACAGCTAGGTGTAAGACTGAGTTCAAGGCGGCGAATATTTTGGCCAGCAAAACATACTCTAAATTTTCTCATTATATATGGAAAAGTCTTTATCCACAACTAAAAATGGACAATTAAAACGTTTTACTCATTTTAAAATAGAAATAGGTCACTACTTATCTTACTACTTTTTTTACAATGCTAAGTGGTTATAGAAATGCAGATTTTATTATTTTGTATTTTAATATTTTTTATAGTACTTATAATTGCATTTAATTCTATGAGATTTCAATAAACAGACAAATTGTACCATGTAAGGAAAATTCTCAAAGAAATTCACAAAAAACAGACAACAGAAAGATCCAGGAAGATAATACATTTAAAAAGTGCTAAAAGAAAGTTCTCCAAAAGAAAGTTTTAGATTAAGTACAACATGTCAGACCAAAAGACACTGTCACTGCATTTCATGTCAGCTACCTGTTTATGTCACTGACAGCAGGCAGGGAAGTAGACAGGGCCTTTTGTGCTTGCTGCTGTTATACAATACACTGTCTGCTTTTCCTATTGGAACACATTTCCAGCATACAACTGGCAATAAATGTGACAGGGAGCCTTTTAAAGTCAATTGTCATGTTTGTATTATGTATTGAATTGTGTAGGCCAGTGAATAGAGAAAATAATATTATGTATTGCACCGCCACAGTGTACTCTTTGTAGTAAAGGTCTGTAGCAGAATGTGTGCTGTTTACTTTTAATTGATTTTTAGCCAACCCATTTATTTATATATTTATTATATATTTTATTATATAATAAAAGCTGGATTAAAAACCCTGGCCCTAGAAAACTCACTTGTGACTTCTAAACAAATAAAACAAAAGGCAGTCATGGCCTAATGGTTAGAGAATCAGACCAAAGGTTGCAGGTTTGATTCGCATGGTTCCTGTGGGCCCCAGGTTCAATAATTGGATGCCCCTGAGCAAGTCACCCTTCCCCCAGTTGCTCCCTGGGCACTGCAGTGATAGCTGCCCACTGCGCCGTGTGTGTGTGTTCACAACTTGAAGTGTGTTAACTACTCACTGGATTGGCTAAATGCATAGGTCACATTTCAAGTATAGGTTACCATACCTTGACAAATCATCACTTACATAACTTTTATCACAAATACACATACAAATGCATCACTTTTACTATTTCAACAACTAAATAGCATCTCTCCATTAGACATCTGCTTGATTTAATGATGTTGTGTAATGTTAATTTTTACTCATTTTTGTTTGTTAACGCGATTTACTATTTATTATATTGTATTATATATTCGTTTAAATTATAGTCTATTACATTATATTAAAGCCTGTTATAATATTCAGGTAGGCTACTCGGTAAAAGTCTTTAGTAGTTCCATTTTTATGCAACACAAACCTGCATGACGAGTTTGTATCGTTTTCAAATATAACGCCGGCTGTGTACCAAAACTTAGTATGCTGTCTACTTAGACAGCAATTGTGGTCGCTATAGGCCAATTGCTAGTCGGTATTGCGAAGCCAAAAATGCGGTCTAAGCAAACAACACACAGAGTGCTGAGACACACCGCCGCGCTGAGTCACCCCCAGCAGTGGAATTAATACATCGATACCAACCTTATATCTTCACACAAATACTTATAGCTTCTAAATAACCTTATAGCCTCTTTGAAAATAAACCGATACATGTATGTTACATTGAGACGTTTAAGTTATTTTATACTTTAAATATTGTATTTGATCGCGTTATTTATAGAAAGTGCTCACCTGTAGTGAGTATCGCTTTAGTCACTCCCATTGAAACGTGAATCTCCCCGGAAATATTTTCTCACTGCACAGGTAGGCGATACTATCAGCCTTTTTGCGGAATATAAAAACAATCTCATTTCAGTTCCTTCATTTATTTTCTAAACTTGCACGTTTAAGTTTGGTCGATGGTTCATTTATATTTTTTTATTTGGACGCTTTAGTTTTGGTCTATGTCGTTGTTATTGCGCGAGTTTGTTTGGGGCGTATCGTTGTTTTCCAAACTTGCCTGACCTCAGCTGTGAACTCCGGTACTGTTTTCCTTACAACACACAACTGTTCGTGTTTTCTTAACAGAAGTGGAAATTGTGAACCGTGAAGGTGCGTTTATGTGCTTTCTGCTGGTGGTCTCTCAAACATGGATCCTATGGATGGAGGAATGCGTTACACCCCCAATTCTTCGGTAAGTGTCATCATGTTTTTGCCATATTAACATTTGGTATTATAAATGAAATCTCATATATGCACTAAACATGCAAAAATTAACATAGAATGTATATTTATTGTATTGTGAATAAAAATTGAATTGTACCTAAACTAGGTGAATTTATCACATCACATAAGCATTTGACCATGCAGGACATGAGATGCACTTTCTCATACATAGTACTTTTAACCAGAAATGTTAATTATGCTTGAGGAGATCACATAATTCCTTTAAAAGTGAAAATGAATAAGTCATGGAAGTTTCTACAGTAACTGTATGTTTTATATTTTATTGGCTAGATATTGCTCCAGGAATAATCTCTATAAATTGTTACTTTATGCACTAGCTACGAATGCCTGAAAAGTAATGGAAATTTACTGGTCAGGAGGTTAAAGTTAAACCTAACCTAAAGGTTAAACCTAAACCTTCCTGTTCTTTCATGACCTTATTTGCCACAGTTATGTTACTGTACTTACAAGCAGCACTGTAAACAGAGCACATATGAAGTGTCACCATTATCACTTCTGCAGATTTGTTTAGTTGTGATATTGCTTCCTGTCTGCAGTCTCTCAGTTAGAACAAACCCAAGCGACCACATTCGTTCTGCTTTTCTCTACATCCTGATCGTTTGCATGTGCCAGTGATTTTGCTTCTATTGGTCATCAATAGTATTTTGAGTTGAACTGGATTAGCTGTACTTCATTGTGGGTTTTGAGAATAGGATGTCAATTGGCATTTAAAAAACATTAGATGAAGTGCTTACAGTCTACAACAGCAGATTATGCCTCTGGTAATTACACATAGCTGCTGTTCTGAGCAGCTACTGCTGGTGGAAATTTGTGTCATGTTTGTTGATATCGATGTATAGAGAGCTGGCCAGTATAATGCAGGTATATCAGATTTAATTTAGATTTATTGTATTTAGTAGAGGAGGTATATACAAAATTGTGCAAATTAATTCAGTTTGTACAACAGTTACTCAAACAGAATGTGCTCATTGACAAGAGCTAATGGTAATTTTTAAATATAACATGAGGGGCAAACACTTCTATTAATCAGCCAATCAGGCAACAGTATTGACCATTGATAGTCTCACAATGTTTAAATATTGGCCTGTTATGTAACAGTCTTGCCAATATAACAGTGTATTACTCATTCTATAGAGGTCAGACATATATGGGGGACATATATAAAAGGGTGATGCTACCTGCCACTTTATATCAACAGAATCCTTGTGGTCTTTTTTTAGGAAGAGGAACACAATCCTAGAAAGCTCAGTGTGACAGTTGCATGATCAGCAACACTGTGTATTTTTGTCTGCTGGCATTCCACAGATCTGTTATGGCACGCTAACTACTTTACTTAGAGACAACACCCCCACAGATGAAACCATACAGAGAAAATGACTCAGGCTTATTTTAATGGGGATTCACTTCTCCAGAATGTCTATGAACATCTATGACAACAGAAATGAAGCAAAAACATCAGCGTCAACTTCCTGTTTATTCATTTACAACGGGACCTAATCGTTCATTAACTTGAGCATGTCTTGAATTGTAAGCAGATTTGATCTGATAATCAAAGTTGTGTAAGAGCAATTATTGTGGTCTCAAGTCATAACAAGTGAAGTTGTAGCTTCAGTGTTTAGCATTGCAAATGTACAGTGTGTCAACTTTTTAATGTTTATATTCTGATTATTACATACAAAGGGACTTAACCTTTGGAGATGAAAAACTAGTAAATGTTTAATTAAAGTTGATTCAACCTAATTACTCAGTACAAACCCCTTGTAATATGCCAAAAACCCACAAAATAAGCAAAGATCTGTTTGCACGCTCTGTAATCCACCAACAGTTCGACATTTCAGGTTTAAAAGTAGTGAATTTAAAATTGATCAATGTTTCCATGTATCATACGTGACCACATTAGGAATTTGTTTTCAACTTCAGTGGGACGTTTTGTCAAAACACATTTTTCAAATATATAAAAACAATTATAGGTCAGGAACACTGAGTCATGTGACTGTACCATGAGAAAACTGGGAAACATCCCAACAGTCATAAAAGAAACAACTGTGGGTCAGTGTTTCATAAAGAGCAAACCTGTTTCAGGCTGAGGCTGAATCATCTGCAGTCTCAGAATCCTTTGTGTAGTTTCAAGCAAATGTTTATATAAGCTAATTCAGAGCTTATGCTTCAGTCCAATACTGAAAAACCTTCCAAACCAATTTTATATTATGCTTATATAAAAGGATTGTGTGCAACAAATGAAATGAGTCTTTGATTGCTCTGATGACATGAGGCAACATGCCCTGTTATGCATCATCTTTCCTTATTATTCTGATTGTGTATCCAAAGTCTAAGGAAATTAGGTTTCTTCTTGGTTTAAAGATGACATGAAATCCAGATTGACCCTATTCACATTCCTAAACACCATGTACAATTTATCAGTGCTTGCTATGGAAAAAATGTTTCTAATCTGAAAAATCTTTTCCTGTTATGCTATGCCATGCAGGATACTAGTTTAACCAATAGCCAAATAGCTATTTAAGCATTGTTTTGGCCTACTCTACTTGTGTTCAGGTTTGACACCTTGTAGTACAGAACGCCCATTTTCACAAGCCAATAAATTCTAGATGGGTAAAATCAAGTACCACATTTTTTTCATGTTAAATATTCTGTTTCACTCCCAAAAACATTATGAAGTAGAGTGGGTTGGAAATGCTGTTTCAAGTAAAATACTTTATTGATGGATATTTTATGTAAGTCACACAGAGGAGTGTTTGTGTGTGTGTTTTGATGCTGTTAAAAAGCTGCAATTTCACCACATGGATCAGAATCTGATTTCTGGAGATAATATGTGCTACTGTTTCCTTTTTTTGATAATTATTTTTTTCCAGCTGACTTTTATTTCACATAGTTTCACATAGGTTGGTTTTTGAGACAGCAAAATTTAGACGGATCAAAAAAAGCCTTTCGTTTATTTTGCTGCTCACCAAATCTATTGCGTTTGTCTGCTTCTCAGGGCAAAGACTGGGAGCAAGCTGTCACGTTCTTGCCAGCATCAGACAATAAAAAGCTAGAGAAGAAAAAGGGTCCAGGCAGGATCGGGATCATTGTTGGCCTGGTGATCTTTGCAGCTATTTTGGCTTTGATCATAGGACTGATGGTCTGGCATTTCCATTGTAAGTGTTACAGAAGGTCGTCTGTTCAGTGTAATATGTTTTTGATGTCATGACAATGCTGATCCCATGTGTCTTGTTCTCTTTCTGGTGTGTGTGGTCTGCAGTCCGAAAGGATTTGAGGTTACAAAAAATTTACACTGGCTCCCTTAGGATAACCAATCAAGCTTTTATCGATGCGTATGAAAACCCAGACAGTCCAGAGTTTAAAAGCTTGGCAGACCAAGTGAATTCTCAGGTGAGAACAGACAATAATGCAAATTTGTTTTTGCTAGGTTTAAACTTTGTTTTGCTTATAGTTATGAAAGAAAGTGTTTTTGATTTTAAACATTTTGTCGTTTTAGCTGAAAACAATGTATTCTGAATCTTCACAACTGGCTAAATATTATGTTGGTTCCAAAGTTCAAGCCTTCAGGTACGATTACATATACATGGCTGGAGGATCCGTGATAAACCTGCTTGTTCATGTAAAGGACTTTACACACCAAGATTAAAACAGAAAATTGTCCAGTGGTTTGAAAGTTAATGGCAAATTCTTCTATTAATTGCCCCAAAACTGTTCATACCAAGTATGATGTACATTTTGATCATACGTAAATAAAAGTTAATGATGCTAGCATATACATATGTATATAAAAGTATTGCATCTCATTGCTGCTCTGGTTATATATCAGGACAGTCTCTTGTCCAAATCTGAGAACTGGAGCTGATTATTCTATATATGTTCTATATAAAAATAAATACACATTTTTCATGTAATTTTTGAGGAAAGAATAATCTCACTTGGTGTGAAAAGGCCTTTTCCTCATACACAAGTGGATGGTCTTGTACACTTCTGAATTCTCTCCTCTCTCTCTCTGTCTCTGTCCCTCCCTCTCTGCAGTGAGGGCAGTGTAATAGCTTACTATGAGTCAGAGTTTAATGTTCCTGTGGGACAGGAAGCAGCAGTGGATCAGGCTATGAACAGCTTGAGTGACAAGTACAGCAGTACACTCCAGCGTCGTCTTGCAGATAAACCAGGTTCCCTGGAGTTTGACCATGTCGTGACCTCAGGTGTGATATAAATGCATATATTAACACATACATACGTTGCACAGTTTGAATACATCACAAAATGAACGATAATTCTATTTAGTCATGATGCACCTAAATATTTTACAGTTCAATAAATAATTTATTTTATCATTGTGGAGTGAAATATGACCTTGACATATTGCAACAGATTCATCCAGATTCAGGCCGTTAGCATAAAGCATCTTCATTCCAATGATTCTGACAGGTTCATTATAATTCTTTTAATTTTACATTAACAGCTCTGGACACACGCATGCTTTCAAAAGCCAGAGGTGAGTAATCTGTTGTATTTAGTTTTTTTAATTCCCTGTGTATGCTGTCACTCATTTATACGTCATGCATTCAGTAATAGATCTGTAAGCTCCTTTGGGGTCTGTTTTTTGTATGTCCAGCAACTACAAAATACTCCACGCACATTAGGAGTGTAACCAACGAGGTCATTAAATCTCCTGGATTTCCTGATTCCTCGTATCCTCCCAACACATTCGTACAGTGGGAGCTTCGAGGAGACCCAGACTATGTTCTCAAGCTGGTGTTTGACACATTCAAACTGGAGCAGAATTGTGGAAATGACTTTGTAAGAGTGTACGACTCGCTGGTGCCCATGGACAAATATCTGATGGCAGAGTAAGAGAACACAGCTTAATATTTCAGTAATATTTCAAGTTTCTTGTGGAGTATTGCGATTATAACTTGATGATTAAAAGTAATGTCTTTTATATTTACTATTTTTTATTTTATAAGTACGTAAGTATTAAAACACACTGGTTTCAGATAAATATGCAGAGACATCTAAATATTTATTGCATTAATATAAAATGTAAATGTAATATTAGAAAAATTATAAATCATGTGGCTCTATGGCACTTTCAAAACGTTGACATGTCGACTTCTGGTGATTTTTTTTTTTTTTTTTAATGACTTGAAAGAATTCGTTTTATTCTACTTACTGAAGATCTGGTCCTGTCATGGGGTACCAACATACAGTATTGATGATCAAGGAAACACTACTCACTATATCTCAGTAATCACTGTTATTGGACACTTTCACTGATGGAATAAATTAAGCATGACTGACTGCAAACAGTGTGTTTCTATGTCTATGTGAACTTTAAGCATCTGTTCCTATAAAGACACACACTGAAAGTTAATGGTGATTTAGATGGTTTCTCTCTCCCTTGTGATTGTAGTGCCATCTGGTGGCTTTTGTTTATTTTACTACATTAAACTATCAGTGTGAAGTTCCAACATATGTATGTTTTTATCCTTCTCAAACAGGAAATGTGGCTTCTATGCCCCCAGTGAACCCCTAGTCTTCATGTCATCCCGGAACGTTATGCTGGTCACCATGGTAACCAATGAAAAAGATAATTTTCCGGGCTTCAGAGCCACTGTTTCCCAGATTCCGCGAGGAGGCAATGGTAAATATTCTTGGTGACAGATACAGAATATACTTGACTAATAGTACAGTGAGTGGTACTGTTATATATTCTTCTCACACTGGATCTTCTCTTATACAGTCCAATGTGGAGGTAGATTGACTGGAACTTCTGGTTCTTTTACATCACCAAACTTTCCCAATTATTACTCTCCCAGCACCACATGTCGGTGGGACATTGAGGTGAGACACGCATCCAGATCATCCAGATGTTCTGTTGAGAAATGTCAGATGAACTGTTTCTGTAATGCTGAGAATTCTGAGATTTTAATTTCGTTCGTAGATTCCTTCTGGGAAATTCATCAAGGTAAAATTCCCAAAGTTTATGGTGTCTACAGGAGATCAGAATTATTGCCCTGGAGATTATGTGGAGGTGGTTGGTAAGAGGTCAGTATCTAGTGCTTTATACATGTGGATGTTTTGGCCAGTGGTGATTACATGATTATTTTTATATTGTGACTAGGGCTGGGTCATACATCCAAACCATTTAGAATATCACAATAATTTAAACATGCTTTTATGTGGCCCTTAAGTTTGTTAAAGTTTGTAGTTTTGCACCTCGTCTTGTGTCACAACATGTGTATAAGTGCACCATAGCAAGTTAATGGATCAGCCCTTGTGGGGTTTAAACCTACAACCGTACAGTTGGCCAGTTCATATCTGTAACCCCTGTGCTGCACCAGCAACAGAGCTGGACAGCATATGAATGTATTTGTAATGCAGTGTTTCATTGCAGTAAACTGTGTGGACAGCAGCCGGCCAATACTGTGATTACCAGCAACAGTAACACCATGACGGTCATATTCTACTCTGATTCTTCACGTGTAGATCGAGGTTTTACAGCCACGTTTGAGTCCTTTGAGCCCTCTGACCGTAAGTCAAGACAAACTATTACACTGAGTCATTAACACAGTCTTTTTAGCTGATTCATTAAAAATAACAAGCTCCTAAAAAATGAATTGATTAGATTAGATTAGATTAGATTAGATTCAACTTTATTGTCATTACACATGTACAAGTACAGAGCAACGAAATGCAGTTTAGGTCAAACCAGAAGTGCAATAAGCAGTA
>JAZGTK010009072.1:0-17607 GCA_036877625.1 Ambastaia sidthimunki | reverse complement strand
GACATTAGGGAAACGTTTTTACAATCTAAATTGTTAGCTGGATACAAAAGTGTATTAGATTTTAAATAATTGTTGCATTTACAATTTGAATCAAGACTCAAAGTTATTGATCCAAATTAAAAAAGTAACAATCAGCACAAAATCATACAGAAATGTACGATTTTGAATCTACTTCAAACTGACTAAGTATAATAATGGAGCCTGAGAGGGCTGCTCACACCTACAGTTAAACGCTGAGCGCTGTCTTGGCAGTCTAATGAGCCAACCGACATAATGAACGCAGTCCTAAGCTTCATCCACAACCTCATTTGAGTTATCCAGAGAAACTTCCCTCTGGTGGGAGAGAGAAAGATGCAGAAAGTGAGAAAGACAGGAAGCAGAATTTAGGCCACTTAAGAGTCTAACGGCAGTTAACAAACACATCACATCACATCGTTACTGAGGCGGATTTCACATGCCAGGTTTTCTGTCTTTCCTCATTGCTTCTCTGCCTCTCAGAAGGATTTGGGTGCCTGTGTGCTTTATTTGATTCTCCAGCTGGGAAAGAGAGCGGGCGAGACGAAAGAGAGACACTGACTGGATGCATTAAGGCCTCCTGCCAAATCTTTTATTAGCATCTCGTTTTTCAGTCCTGTCGTTTTGATTCTCTGTGCTCGTTCGCCAGTGACCCCTTCTGATCTCAGCGCCATGCTACCAACTTCCTGTTTTCTTTTGGCCTCGCCGGCCAACATCAATTTCCTCTCATTCTTCCTCAATCTACTGCACTCTGCCAGTGAGGGCAGATGGAGAACATAATGGTACAAGATAGCAGTTACAAATCAGCCCTGATGACATGATGTAAAAACAACATCTGACCTGGATGTAAAACAAGGAAGACAATCAAACTAATACTAACAAGTCCATTACACAGCAAAAACATTTATTTTAAACAGTTATTTTAAAAGGTCTAGAAACAGTCAAAATTTCCAGTTTTTTAAGAATGTTATTATAAACAATTTTATAAATTCTGTAACGTTTTTACAACGTTTCACTAACAACCTAAGAAAAACATTTTTGTTATATATGATATATAACGTTTAAAAAGGTCAAGTAACGTTACTTCAATGTTTTAACAGAACAGATTACACCCATTAAAACAGTTTTATGGTTGTAAGGAATTTGAACAGTTTCACTTTCAATGTTTAGATGAACAGGTGATCTTTAGATGAACGTTACATCTAAACGACACATCACTAAATTAAATCAAGAGCATGTTAGCTTTGACAAATCTGTGCACATTGGCCTGTCACTGGAACAGGAGTGACACTGAGGGGGGGTGTGAGTGGGGCAGTGTGACAGGGCTGAATCACAGTGGGGTGGGATGATGAACAAAGACTCTGTGTTGATAGTGTGATACGGTCGCTCAGCGTGGGCAAGGCAGCATTGGAGGACAAGCACCTGTGCCGTGGAAGACTGGGGCGCAGGTGGTACAAAATGTGTGTGTGTGTGTGTAGTCAGTCTTGTACTTTCAAGGCTTGGAGAGCAGCTGAAAAGGCCCTCCAGGCCTTTGTGACAGACTGCTGTCACACCTGTGTGTGTGTGTGTTTGTGGGGTTGAATGTATCAGATCTCACACAGATCTCTTGCTCTTTAAGGTGTAAAATACAGTGGGGTTAAAAAGTCTGAGATCACCAGTGAAAATGCTTTAAAACTTAATCTCAGTGATTATAATGTCAGCATACAAATCTGCGCTATTCTCTAAACGTTTTCTTAAAATGATTAAAAATGTTCTGAGAACGTTCCTTGTTAGCTGGGTCAACCAAAGTTCTCTCAGAGTTCTTAACAGATCTGTAGATCTACAAACAAACACACACTACTCGCATACGTTTAAACGTATTGAACCTGAAATCTACGGTTGTGTCTGTTGTCCTAAAGGAATGGTGGCCACTCTTTTATTCTTTGCTTTTCGGTATAATGCCATTGAATGCCGATGGACACCGGGGAACCTTCCAAAAACGTGGAGGGAATGCAGAAACGCTTTAACTAAGCCAAGGACAAATGTCTTTCGATCAAACACTTCTTTTCATTAGGCATTCACTGAGCCAAACAGCAGGCAGCTAATGCCTGGTTAAGTTCCTCTAAGCCAGGGCCTCAGGGTAGCCCGCCTCCAGTGTAGACAACATCTCTTCCAAACAGACACACAAAGCTCAATCGATGTCCAATCACACGCCGGACCTCCTTAAAGGAGGAAGTTAGTGAAATGAGACAAAAGCAAAGGGTGAAGAATGGTTGTATAGAGGTTAGCGAGGAATGTTTTTCATCTCTGGCAGCAGGGGTTCAGTCTGGGCCAACTGGCTTCAACTCTCACCTGCGGTGGAAAGATCTGCTGGCCTTTTAAAGGGATGTGCTAACTTTCACTACACACACATGAAAGGGACGCTGGGGGTGGACTATTTTTACGGCTCGCTGGATATGTCGCATTTCAACAAAGCGTTCTGAGTGTTTGGTGGACTGAAATGAGGTTTTTTGTTTTTTTGTGTTTACAGGTTTGCTTATAACACTGGTGACTGCGTTTCTAGGAAAACGTATTACATGTGAATCAACTGCATTGTAATGTTCTCCACACACACACACACACACACACAGTCATGTTGGGTTTTCATGTTTTATGAGTTATGAATAGTTTTTGTACTGTATACCTAAATCTAACAATCACAATAAACTTTCTGCTATTTTATATTTTGAGGAAAGATTATTCTGTACGACTTAGAAGCTTGTTTCCTTATGGGGACAAAAAATGTTCCTACAAGAAGGTCAAATTTACTGGCATTTAAATTTACACACACACAGGTATGTTCTCTAACCTCTAGAAGAGTTTACACACAGCTTCAAAAGATTAAACTCACAAGACAGAGTTTGTTCTAGAAGAATCTGTCTGCAATGTTTGCATTAAAACCACTTTCTATAAACTTATTAATGCAGGTTCTGCCTTCCAGTATTTGCACAGGGAGGCTCTTGGATATTGTGTGTACCTTTATAAGCTGTTTTTTAATTATATTTTTAATTACTGTTGCCCATGAGCATTAAACTTTGGCATACAGCTCCCGCAGTGTTTGTGCTACAGACAAGAATGATAATACAAATCATAGACTTAATAAGAAGATAACTTTTAAAAATGATCAAATCATTTTCACTGAACAATAAAACTAAAAGCCACGATATCATACAGGCTCATCGCACCTAAATGTGACGGCATGGTATCCTTATAACTCATTTACTTCTGAAAATAATCTAGTAGTTTGTAACATGGCTAATGCTTTTATGTGAACATGGCTATCAAACTATACCAAGAATTCCCCCGTAAAAATACATAAACATATAAGGACAATTACACTTTTCTCTACGACACTTTATATCTGTCACTACAGCACACAAAATGTCCTTCTCACTCCACAACAACAGGAAATGACATCATTCAGTGTCCTTCTGTTGGTATTGTGACACTCCGGCTAGCCATTAACAGATTACATCATCCTTCTCTTTGTTAACATATAAAACAAAAGCAGTCTGTCCTTTCATCCTATTTATCTACACAGGTGAAGCCTGTGCTATGCTCATCAAATTAAACATGCAGACAACACAGCCTGCCTTTAAAAAAGTCTGAAAACACTCGGACGTCTTAATGTAACCTTGTTTTTAAACACAAGTATTGAGTGGACACATCAAATAACTGAAACATCCACAAAGCCGGATTCTGTCTTTCAAAACCACCGAGGTTCAATGGTTGAATAGACACTAGGCAGGAAGTGGGCAGGATACAAAAGAACTGTTGCACCACACAAGGACAAAAACGATTTTTAGTGATGTCCACCTGCAGCGAGGCTGCAGAAATGAAAAACGAAGGCGGCAAGAACAGGAGGAGATTTCTGGCCCACATGTGGTGTAAACATTAGAGAACTACAGTGACACACAGGTGAGAGCCAAACGCACCTGCGTGAGAACAAAACCGAGCTATTACGAGAGGTCTGAATGAAGTCCTCGTGTCATTTAAGCCTTTGTAATTACGACAGAGGAATTCACACTCGTGCTGAGTGAAGCTTTTGTAATATATCTCTGGTGTGAGCTGTAGTCCGCTTTCAAATCCTTCTTTGGCCCTCGTGTCTTTATTACCTGCTGCTGAAGCTAAAGTTAAATCTTGGAAAAGTATAAAATTCCGCTGCGGGATTCCACAGGTGGGAAAAAGCTGGACGACATGTCGGTGCACAGATGCCCAGATCTTCAGTGAATCAAATTCCACTGTTTCTATAATAACTGTGGCTAATTACAGTGACTCACACAAAACACCTTTTCATTAATTACATTAATCTGTTTTCATTTCCCTAAATGGCAGTTGTAGAATATTGTTTCTCTGTATTTACCTCTATATTCCAGTTTCTCCAATAACAGAAATAACATTAAGCCCCAAACATCAGTGACTCATCTGGTAATTATATAAACAACCGACCCACCAGTAAAGAAGAAACACAGCGGATAAAGTGATGGTTACTCATTTGATAATTACTCAATTATTTGGCTATATAATGGCTCTTTCCATGAACAGGCCATGGATGGTGTCCAATGTGTTTTTAGAAAGGGATTTTAAAATGTTTTTCTGTTGTGAGAGCAATTAAATAAATTGTGAGAAAATGTTAAAATAAACTTTTAAATGTGCAAATAATAAAATCACAATAATAAAATAAAAAGAAACAGCTTTGTAGAGTATCTTTGCCAAAACAGCACACAAATGAGCATTTACAAGCTGGGGTATGAGCACCCCAGCTAACAGGGAACCTTCTTGGAACATTGGCTAAAGTTCTCACAACATTATCAAAAAACATTGTTTCGGTCCCGTTGTTAGACTGTGAGGATGGGGGTAATGGGGAGAAAGATGTTGAGTCTTATAAGTGGCTTTCAGTAGGACAGAAAGAACATTTACCTCTAAATCTCACTCTTTCTTCCCCTCTAATACTCCGTCCACTCATTCCTTTCTCATTCTAATTCACAAATTAAATACTGAGGTCCAGCGAGTGCCTGAAATAACACGTATCAGAAAGGAAAAAAATAAGTGCATTTTTTCAAAACCAGCTATGTTCTGTTCTGATCAAAGCCATTATGTACAGTGTTGCAATGACCCCATCTCCATAGCAACAGCTGCGGAGCCCCCACTGTAAATAAGACTGCCTGTAAGTGAGGGACAGTCTCTACCGCTGACATCAGGGGTCCACACACGCTGCGAAGAAAATACAGCTCAAGGGAGCGTCTTACAAAATGTGACATGAAATCACATTTCCAGGAACCGAGAGCGACCACTCTAAATGCTTCAAAGTACTAACATACAGTATGTATTTTCACTAAAATACAGTAGTTAATACAATGATTGTTGATACTGTAATTGTTGGTCAATTCTTTGTCTCTTTGTTCACGTTGTTGTTTAATTTCTAATTTTGAGGACACTGGAGAAAGTCAACTGCAAGAATCAACACAATGTAACTGTAGCAACAACTACTTATAAATTCAGCATTTTCACAGAAACAATAAGTACCGAAGTTGAATTAATAACAAACTACCACTAAAAAAACAGCATTAAACTGTTTAAACCTGTTCTAGTCATTTAAATGTTTAAAACATTTTTAGGACAATAATATTCAGATATGTATCCATAAACGATAAATCCATTAAAAAAAGTATCCATTAAACTAAACATATAAATTGAGATGTAGAGGGTAGTCTAATGTAAGTTATGCTAACCCAGTTACAGAGCAAACAGACACACTCGCCTGGTTAGCCCTTATCCTGCATATCCTGCTTCCACATCCTGCAACCTAGCTTAGCACATCCTAGCCTTTTCCGTTTCACTTTATTAAATTAGCATTGACCTTTCCCATTTCAAACAGGCTTATCACTACACTACAATTTCTACTGCTTTCATATAAATACATATTTACTCTGCTTCATCAATACCATCAAATTAGAATGAGATGCTTAACTTAAATGCGGTAAGACATGCTTAGCCAGTGTTGTTGAGGGACATTCATTTAGAAGTCTCTCTTCTGTATTGAATTTCAGCTGTTTTGGCTGGTAATTGATTTATTTTGCTGTGGATCATTTATAATATTGTTTATCAGGGACATAGATTGGAGTTCTGGAGCCCTGACCGTGTATTGCTTTGGGCTTTATACATTAAAACTATATGTACAGACCCCTCAAAAATGACCAATTGTCATACTGTCTACATACTGTCATACTGTCATACTGTCATTTATAAAATAATAACATTTTAAAGTTGCGATCTGTAGCCTCTTTAGCGCCATCTCTGGTTGAAACGTAAAACTGCAAGTTACTGGCAGAGTTGTTTTATCAACATTGATGACAAAATTAAATTCTAAGCAACTGTAAAAACAAACAACTTTTCACCACATATGCAATTTAAAAGCTTGATTATCTTCCTTCTGTTTATATACATGACGTAAACACAAGTCAAAATCAGACCCAGCATCTCAAATATTATAAATAAATTATTATTATTATTATAAACTTAACAATGCAAATTGGGGAAGGTAAGAACCATTTTGAAGACTGATTTCTTTTGTACTTGCTCAATAACTGTTTTAATGAAAAAGTTACAGATTGCAGCTTTTTCTTTATTTTGCCATCTTTCTTTAAACGTTTAAATTTGCCGTTTTACTCACTATTCACCATTAAAACCCAAAGATATCAACAAAGAGCAAACAAAACCCCTCATCTGATTCAATGTGACACTTTAAGATTAAGGTCAAAGATTAGTGGATTTAACACAGGATAAAGAAAGAGATTATATACGCTCAACAATGTTAAAATACAGATCTGAGATTTCATCACATCACCTGGGCTTGTAAACAACCTCATGTGACATACACTCACCAACAAGCAGACAACACAAACTACACATGATTTTAAACACAGTTGCTTTAGTAACAGAAGATGAGGTGACATTTCTGAAAGTACATGTAGGGATTATGACAGCCTGTGGTCATTGTAAAGATGGCTGACTGGGATTAAACATGCTCAACAGATTTCAAATTTCTAAATGAAAGATTTTATCTTTGACCGTTGCTTGTGTTTGTGCTGGAATCAGAGTAAATAAGAGTTGAACTGGCCTGTTTATATAAAGCTCATTTTAAAATCTATTTCCAGCTATAAAAATCATGCATTCTCATTCTTCACGTGGGATTAAGAACTATTTATATTTTTATTTACGCATTTGTTTAGGTGCATTTTAACAAAAAATTACTGTCAATAAATTATTTATTGAATTATTAAAATGTGGAAAAAAACACTAAACAATAAGTGATTCTAAATGAGTGTTAATAGTGGAAAACCGTCTGGTCTAGTCGAGAATATAGATGAGGAATATCTCAGAATGAGGTAGATTACAGGTTGATAATTGTCATCATGAAGATCTCAAACTCTGCTTTAAGTAATAAAACCCATCTTGCTTCCAGTACGAGAAAGATTGTGAATATATTCGCACTTGCTGAGTTGAAGCTAATGTAGGCGTCTCTTCACCACTGGGGTGTGAGGTTTACAACAGATTTAAATGAACTAGCAAACTCAACTGATTTTGATCCAGCCGTGAGTGGTTTCAGAGAGACGCAGCGTATGTTGAAGACCCAGGTGTTTGCTCCCTGGACCCCTAAGCAGAACATATTCCTGACGACAGTCACTGCACTTCCATTACTGGTCAATGAACAATGAAGAATGTTCTAGAAACACTTGTCATGTTGATGTTACAGCTGCACGCCCAACAAGCCTGCGAGAGGTGATGGGCTGAGGCGATTGCAAAAGGCTGGTGGGAAAACAAAGCTCGGAGGCAAATACTCAGACAGCCATCGCCACAATCTGTGTAAAAACAATTTTTGGTAATTGGAAGCAGTGATAATACAGCTCAAACTGAATGCTTGTTTCTTTCAGGATTAGCTGGTGAAAACCTGATTGTAAAACCATAGCTGGGCGAGTCAATAGCTACCCGCTTGTGATGTCACATACAGCTATAAAGCTACAACAACAATCTTCCTCTCGGTTCTTTGTGGTCTCCCTTTTGCTTTGACAACACCCTCAAGAAGCATCATCACAATCTCCACGCAAGCGCACTGAAGGCTGTGCCGGGCCTGAGCTCAGCATGTGAGGGTGAAGGAGAAGATCAGTGGTTCTCTGATCTCCAGATCTGCACTTTAATCAAGGCAGATTTTGAACACCTTCAGCCCAGATGGCTGCACAGATTTTTAAAGACTGCAGAAACAAGCCTGTGGATGTATAGCTCTGAAACAACACCCTAACAGCCTAACAAAACACACACACACACAGTAATGAGCACCAGGGGGATGTAAATTTCAGAGAATCTCCATAATTGATCCTCCATGCGGGACTCTGATGCTCTCTCTCTCTTTTTCTCTGTCTGATCCCTGTTAATTGTTTATAGTATTTACAGTTCTGGCTGGAGTTGTTCATCACTTAACAGTACTGATCCACTAATCACACAATTAAATAAAAAACTGATACGGTCCATATATGGGTTTAATAAGGAAACACATTTCAACACATACACATCAATGACAGCTTTCCTGCGCTCCTTACTTCCTACTTCCTCTCAGTCCCCTGACTTCCTGCGGTCTGGGGGCGATACTTCCTGTCTGCCCTCTGCTGTGATAGTCAATGGATAAGACGAGAGTGCGGTGAGACAATAGCTTTCCAATTACAGCAGCTATTGATATGTGATTGTGTGAGGTGTGACAGTTTAATTAAACCTCTTATCTTAATTCAGCAGGAGAAAAAATGAGGAAATAAATGCAACAAGTTGAGGTTATCGATGAAAAGCACTCTCACTGCTTACACCCATGAATGCACACAAACACAATATACTTTATATCTTGTAGCATCGGAAAGGCTTGCGTTAGTTTTGGTTTTTGTGTGTTCTTTAGCTAATTCTCTGTTGGTTCTTGACTGGCAATGAAACAACATTGTAACCTGACATAAGTCTGAGTTAATTTTATTAATAATTACTGCCATTCAATATCTCCATTAACTTATCAAGTATATAAAAGGCTCCATTACTTACAACAGTAGCCATAAACAACGACGGGGGAAAAGTTGTTTCAGAAAAAACAGTTTCAAGAAAGATTACACAAGCTGTAAAAAAGCCTGTAAAACATGTAAAAACAATGTAAAAAAGGTTTTGTTTTGTAAAAAACAATGTTGAATCTAACATTATACAATTATCATTATAATAACCGTTAAGCAAAGCTTTACTGTCAATGTGAATTTGACACACACAGTATGACAAAAACAAAATGATCCCTCTAATTATCACAGAACACACACAAGCATCCACTCCACAGTTTTCTTTTGATTATTATTTGAACTGTAGGTGGTTTATAGCCCACAGGAAACATCAGAACTGGGCTACTTAAGCCCACCTCCTGCTGGGAGACAGCATGTCTCTCCTTCCTCCCGGTCCGTTTATCTCCATCTATCTTTCATCCCTCCATCTCTCACTCGTTCTGCATGTAGCATGACAACACGTCTCTTCCTGTTTTTTTAAATGGTACTTGATATGTTTGCTCCATTAGCTCGTGGATTAGTAGTATTTTGTTTCATTACAAATTCACACCACCGATCAAATATGTCAAAACACGAACTGTTAGTCATTTCTGACCTCCTCTCTTATTTATGCTGTTTTCTTCTCTTTCCTCAGCTGCTCCGTTCTCTTCCTAAAAGCAGTAAATAATAAAAATAATGTCTGATAAAAGGAATAAATAAAAACAAAAAAGTAAACACTGCGTCTTTGAACATCTCAGGCTCTTTCATCTCTGGTTGAGGGTGATGCAAAACTAAAACTAAAATACAGTGAAGAGAAAGCTATACATACAAGCACAGTTATAAGCCTGACGGTATAAACATCATTCATGTCTCTATCAAATCCCTCTACAAGTACAAATGCCAGCAGGTGTCCCAGAGAGAGGTCATGCCCGGCTCGCTTAAACGTAGCTTAAAGATGAAGCGCAGAAGAATGTCACATACAGAGCAGAACTTTGAGAATCCTTCATAGCTGTCAGAACAGGAAGTCATCATTTAGAGAGCAGGATAGGCAGACAAAAGCGGGAGCTGTAGACTGTGTAGTTTAGGGACTTTATATAACAAAACATATGAAAGATGACACAGTGTTGAATTATGCAAATCTTTTGTGTCTAGTTTATTTTGAACTTTCTTAGAGGAAAAGTTCACCCAAAAAATGTCAAAATGTACGCAGCCTCATGTCGTTCTAAACCTCTGTGACTTTCTTTAAAAAGCTTAAACTATCGAGTTTATGTTTTTGGGTCTTTTCTGAGCCTCATTCATTTTTATAATATAGCAAAGAGAGACCGATACAATTTTAAATAGTTTTCCTTTGGTGTCCCACAAAAGAAAGTACGTCAAACAGCTTTGGATGTATAATTGATGACAAAATTGAAAAAATGTCATTTTTGAGAGAACTATTCCTGTACAACATTACACTAATATGTTGACGAAGAACAGAAAAAAAAGTTTTGTTAGAATGGACTAAAAGTAAAAGCGTGTTTTGTTTTCTTTTGTAGTTCGCTCTGAAAATCCCACTACAACCCACGTTTAAAACGCTTGCTGTATGAAGACAGCACACAGATGGAAAGAAGTGAAAAAAAAACAGAAAATGCAGACCTGACATCATAATCTTCTTCTGGGGCATCATCGCTATGGCGATGCTGGACGTCGTATTTCCACCATGGACTCTGAGAGACGGAGGCTGACATGTGCTCATTAACATTGATGTGGCATTATAAGCAGATATACAGTATTCCAGCAGACACATGCTTTTGCCAGAAACAGGGCAGGAGGCCTTTTGTAAGCCTGAAGGTTCAGATGACTTCCTGTGGCACGACTCATCAAACTAAACCAAAACATAACTCTGATGTAAGACCAGTGTCACGTTTGACTTCCTGTAACAGCAAAATGTCACAAGTTCCACTATGACCTGAGAAATATTAAGACAACTCCAGGACCCCATAAAAAAAAAATCTGGAGTTTCTTTGAGTCTGTTTCTGCCATTCCGAAGTCATCTATATTCCAGTTTACTCCTAAAAGTTAAACAGAGAAACTTATTTGCACACTTTCTCTCCAGGAGAAAAAAATACTGATGATACATTTTGCAATCAGGGGTTTCCAATCAAACACTTTCCCCCTAATTTTCCCTGTCACTGACTAGCAGCAGGAAGTAGAAAATCATAACTAACGGCTGTGATGTAAACTAAAGTCTGCTGGCTAATCCAAAACCAAAACTGAGGTGGAAATCTATTCCAAGAATGGTATAAAATCTTGTTACAGTAACTACCACATATCTGATGCTCAACTTTACTCCTGACAGACTTTAATGTGGTTAAGACTGCCTCCAGGAAAGAGTTAAAATTAGTTCACAGTCATTTGTGTAAACGTTTCTGAGTTCCTAATGATTCATAAAACACTGTCTGTTTCTCTGGTGAAACACTGCAATGTGAAACAGAGCCTTCCCTGAGGAAAGTGGACATGACCATGAATTATTTCTAACAATCTGACACATACATGGAAGACAATTTATATATAGACTGGTGACTGTTTCCAGAGTGAGGACTACATGGCGAACAACCCAGCTAACAAAAAACGTTTTTCCAATGTTTCCTTTAACAAAAACATCAAAAATGTCATTTTGAAAGTTTTATGAACATTCAAAACATTCAGTTTTACAGACGTTGTATTAAAAATATTAGTTACATAAATGTTATTCAAAATTGTTTTTATTCTGTATCATTTATAAAATGTTCCACTAACTTTATATGATATTTACCATTTTAAACGTTCTTTTAACATTACTGCAAGAACTTTAAGAAGTTGCAAACGGCATGTTTAGCTTAAGTTCAAGTTTAGTTTTAACGCCCTAATAAACCTCTTGACAGGCTTTTTTCTTTAGTCCTTGGGTTGCCGTCACTATCTCATCACAGGTCTTAATAGCTCACTAATTAAACCAAACGTAATTATACACCCAACAATGCCTTAAAGTAAAAGGTTAAAACTGAAATATGAGCTGATTCGTCCAGGGATTAGAGTCACCGCATTAATTAATCCAACATATGTGTGCTTATCAAACTTCTGAAGTTAATATTCAGATGAAGCTAAAGTCAAGAGAGGGAAAAAAGGGAAGATAGAGAAAGAGACAAGAGAGAGAGAGAGAGAGAGAGAGAATGAGTGATCTATTATTGCCCTTCCTTTTTAAAAATAGATCAGGTTAATAGACAAAACTGCTTAGCTATTGTAGTTAGAGATATAAAACAGTCTGGTAGGTTACTTCAAAGTCAGCATGAACAGGACTTCACAACCCATTACACCTCTGTAAACTGATGTTGAACAGATATTCAACAGAAAACAAACAGACCAGACCTGTATTTTATGTAGCAGGAATTTACACACTAGAATGTAATATTACGGGGCTTTTGTATCAAACCAAAAAGAAATTATGCACACATTAAGGCCTGGATTGTGAAGTCAATTTTGATTGGATGCTAACATCAGAATTTTAAAATAAAAGGGCTGTACATGACTTTTGACCTTTACATGACAAAACAAAATCAACATCTAAACCAATCAGTGGCCCTCAGTACATTAGAAACTGAATTCAGTAAGACAGAATGACAAAATGAAAGAATAAATGGAACATAATGGACCCTTCATATATCCTGCGGTTTGATGAGGAAAGTCACAAAACATGGCACTCACAAATGCTCTTAAACATACATCATCAGACATTAAGCATTTCCATCTGTCCAAGCAATTGTAAACATCTTAACTGTGTCATGGGAGAAAGACGTGATCTGACAGAAAACAACGAGGCAAGTTTGGGCCGATTTTTTGCATTAATACTGCAGCCTACATCTGTCAGGTCCTACATCTGTCTGGAGCCGTCAGGTTTGTTTTATGAATTCATATATGAAAATCTCTCAAGCACTGTTAAAATATATTAATCTACCGCTGATGTTCTCAGCTTATTGGATGTAATAGTTTACAGCCGTCGTGGCTGGTTTAAACACGGCCTCTGCTCACATTTGACGGAAGTATTTTTCTTAGTACAGTGAAATAAGACTCTTAGTCAGAGAATTAAAGACCCAGGCTCAGCCCTTAGCGAGAAAAAATAAAATCAAACGTTTTTAAAAGGTTTTGCTCAGAGACAACCGCCTTTTATTTGGCAAAAACATTTATTTCAACCTTTATGTCAAAGTGTTTGAACGAGCGATAAGGTCAAATTTAAAAGATCATAAAGAACAAGTGTGCGAGTCATGATCTAGTTGCTTCGCATCTACACTGCGACTAGCTCGCTAATTACCATCGCTAACTCTTTCTCAGGACGTTTTTTCTGAAAAATGCAAAATGCTCTTGTCCATTTTGCAAATGTGTGGTATAAATTACTTTCTGTATAGATTAATACCTTCTAAATTCTTAATTTCAGCTCTATCTGGGAAAGAAATTTAGCATTTAAAATACAAATAATGAGTTTTCATTGAATAGAAAAGAGAGATGACTAGCAAGCGACCAATGAGAGCGCAGGAAAATGAGTCTGCTGTTCAGACGGCTCCCTTCTTAATCACGATCACACAGTACAGAGTGAAGAATAAGCCATTACTTATACAAACAGACCATAATTAGTCACCACGGCGACAGGGGCGGCAGGCTAATGTCACAGATTTATGGTTTGCTTTCTTGAAAGGCAGAGGACACTGTGTCGTTATGACTCTCAAATATCATAACAGTGATATCAGGGCTAACAAGGTTTCTGCTTAATTACATCAAACAGAGAAAGTTTATGCACACAAAGTAGTGTGCATGTTCAGTCTGGGAGATACTGCAAAAAAAGTCAAAGTTTTTCAGCCATTTGACAATATTAAATAAATATCTTGATGTCATGGTGTCAAATAGATTTAAAAAGTGTTTTATCCTGTTTTCCACTAAAAATCCAAAACCATAAGAAAGAATTATTTAATCATTTTGACGCTGTAAGTATTTTAACCCACTAAAACTAAGAACAATTAAAATGTAATTTTAAGATAAAATCAAGGAGGCGTCAAAGTTATAACCTGGGGTTTAAATATTACTTAAATCCGTGTTGAACTTAATTACACCCCCCAAATATTATAAACTCAAACAATGAACTCATCTATATTTTTATCATAACATTCACTTTAGGAAAAAACCCACATGGAGAGGCGAACAGTTATTCTGTTATAAACTTCTTTTGACATCCATCAACGCCGAATCGGGATGCCAGACCCGAGACGTTTTCTCTTAACCTCAGGAAGAGCTTACGAACGCAACACTGCAGTTACCGCACACAATCCTCACACAACAGACCAACATGAAAGTTAGTGTATTAAGAGTAAAAGCTAATCCTTTTAATCTCCTATAATAAAGAAAGCAGAATTCTAAGCTTCTAATGTTTGTAGCTGTTCTGTGGGATTGCGTTAGCTTAGCGAGCTACACTGCTTTAAGCGTGCGCGTTTAAACCCAGTGTGAACAGAGTGAGGGCACAAAACAACCACAAAAACAACAAGAGTGATACATGAATGACTGAGACTTTAGAAACTCCAGATTGTCGGAGCTTCTAATTTCCCCCACCAAATGTTTCCTGTGACACTCACATGCATCAGCAGGGCTGTGCTTACTCAGTTAGCTTACAAAGGAAGAGAATTAATAATGAGGTGAAGAAACAGATTTTGGGGTGCTGCCGTAATTATGTGTAACATCATCAAACGAGTGTGAGAGATGCTGAGACACGTGAGCTTGTGAAAGCACGATGTTCCTTTCGTAAACTATACAAAATAGTTCACTTTCTCACTCTAACCTCAGATAAATATGTGCTATGGCACTGAATTTAAATATCTGAGACATATTGCAAACTCTGGACAATTTTAGGTTGTAAGAATATTTGCCTTGTGTTTCCATTAAGTAACAAAAAAAGTCAAAAATGTTATTTTGGATGTTCTAGAAACCTTTAAAACATAAATTTTTAAGATGTATTAAATTCATTGCTTGGCTATAAAATACATTATTAAAACATTTCTTTACTTCTGTAACTTTTTAAAATGTTCCACAACTTAAGAATAACATTTTTAATAAATGCTATTGAGTTAATAAAACGTTCTACTAATGTTACAGCAAGAATGTGTTGATCATTTTAAGAGAACTTTTAAAGAACATTAGCCAATGTTCTAAGAACATTCACTGGGTAAAATGCAAAGTGGAAAACTTTTATCAAACAGATACTGAAATATGAGCCAACTATCCCCCATATGGTATCTGTTAAAATCATATGCGTGTAAGTGTTACAGTTCTCATCCGAGGCTACATGTAAAAGCTTTTGATATTGAGACAACACATTAATTTGAGGTATACAATAAACAGGGCAATCCCCTTATTTCACCAGGTCCAGGGCAAAATTGTTATTGGTGGACCCCCGTAAGGGAGTATTAACATTCTCACATCCATAACATACTCATTCTACAAAGCCCCTGATTGGACGAACATTTGTGTGGTGCAGGATGAGTCATCAATATTTGTGGTCTGTTTCACCAGATGAGAATGACTGTAAATTTGAATTGCTTTTACATTTACTAAAAGTACACACACATAGCTAACACACATAGACTAAAAGCCACAAAACTATAATTTTGATTTACGAGCTTTATTCAACAGCATGAACATTATGTTGATGGCCTTTGAAAAAATGCCTCTAGTGGCCCCAGAAGCTCTGTAAGTAAATGGACATGGCTTCTTACTGCGTTTGAGAGAGTAACAAATCTCCGGTTATATTTCCCTATTGAACAAAGCTCTCAGAGTCCGGCTATCATTGTTTAAGTCGTGAGAGGCATTGCTGAGCCTCTGGTAATTGCATTGCTTGTGATTTGTAATCGTTATGAGGCAAAAGGCTGTGCTTCCCCATGAGACCCAGCAGGTCAGCTGCTCTTATGCTCATGCAGCCGTAAGCTATATATCTGCTCTGGCCGCATGCGTGAGTGTATATATGAATCTGAACCTCCTGCACCAATGCTTCAAAAACGACTCGTGAAAATAGATGAACAGTTTTCTGATTAAACTCTCGTTTGCACAAATTGAATTTACAAGCAAGAAAGTTATAAAGTGATTAGCCATCCAGCAATTCTGACTGATGAATCACCACAGCCTCGCGAGAGAATCAAAAATGAACCTGAGAAATAAATCAGAAGAGATTCGCTGACCCTTCGACTCATTTATGTTGTTGCGTTTTTCCCTCGACTGCGAATCGATGACATTAACGTGACGTGCTTGTTGTTGTCAGAACTGATAAATAACACATTTGAGGGCGCGCAGCTTAATAAGATTTGTGGTGACAGCTCTACCTCAAAATAAAAAAAAGTACAAAAGTTGACAAATGTGAAAAATGTGTGACATCTAAAACTGTAAGATTTATGTGATATTAATGCACATTTGAGTCACTTTAAAGAAAGACAATGACGACGATTATTCTTGTTGGCAGTCAGCTTTGATGACACTCTGAGTCTATTCCCGCAAAACTCAAAAACCCTGATTTAAGAGTTTTTTCAATATAAACTTCAGTAAGATGAATTTTGGAGATTATGGAGTTAGTTGTGCACACAGCACTTTCGGTAAAAATTAAATTTATACAGAACTGATTTATGGAAGGAAAAGCTCAAAAGCTTAAGTTTAAAATCTGTCTTCATATACGCAGACCCTGATTTCCCAACGTAGGATGTGTTCCTGGATTCCTATTGGTTGGTTCTGTAACAACATTCCTATCAGCCAATCAAATTACAGGGTCAGAGTTTAAGCTTGGAATGAATCAGTTAGGCTTGCTGAATCAACAACTTATGACAAAATTATGCATGTTCTTCACACAACAACTACATAACAAGCTTAGCAAAATCTTATAGGAAGACATTTTTACATAACTAATCATGCTAGAAAGCCCAGCTTTTGACAGGTGGAGAAAAGAATTAAACCTCACAAATCTTGCTCTGACAGCGTAGATGTAATCCTACAAAACCAGCCCGATGCCTGCTATGTCTTTAAAACATATTTCTATATCTGTATTACACAGAATCAATTTTCTTCAAGAAAAAAGAGAATAAAACAGATGTCAAACTGAAGGAAGGAGGAGAATGAAGCGTTACGGAAAAGAAATAAAACATCCGCGGATCTGGTTGAAAAGCCCTGGAGAACTTCAGAGCCATTTCATAACAAACCACATCGCCATCTAAACACGTCTACATTATATGCACATAAAGCATGAATGACAGGAAATGACCTTTTTGGGAGAAAAAAGGAGCAAAAACTATTCAAATCTGTCAATATGGATTTCGCTAATGTCTGAGTGCCGGGAGGAAGAGGTTACCTAGGCAACAAGTAGAAAAGGGCATCAGTTAGAATGACATTAATTAACTGATTTTGCTGCTTTGAAGTAGATGTGTTTTAAGGATCACGGGGTGGGATACGCACACAAAAATGAATCAATCCCTTTAGGTAT
>JAZGTK010009070.1:0-17608 GCA_036877625.1 Ambastaia sidthimunki | reverse complement strand
GGCACTTATTCCTGGATGGCTCCTGAGGTCATTAAGTCCTCCCTGTTTTCCAAAGGGAGTGATGTCTGGAGGTAATCTGTTATTTTTGAAGTTAATTGCAGTGTTTGTAACACAAAGCCTATCTACAGTTACAACGAGTTGGTTATTTGAGGTTGGACACTATGTTCCAAGTGTCCTATGTAGGCAGCGTTTTGAGGCATAAGAGGTACACTAACTCTATTTAGGCAGTATAATTGTTGCCTTCTGAGATACCTAGAAATTTGGAGATAATTTTTCTCCAAATGCAGACAGTAAGGCAGCATCAAATATATTTTTCACATAGAAAGGAATCTCAGAACACAGTGGAAACAAAAAACATTTTTTTGATAAGTAAAAGCACAAGGTGTGTAATATAATTAAAAATGTACTTTTTGTAAAGCATCCCAAATTAGTTACTTTTGAGATTATATTTCAGTTAGGGTGCTGTCTGTGTAGACAGTAGACGGCAAAGCAGCCCACTGGGTTTAGGAGCATAGCTTACGTTACAGTAAATTAGTAGTGTTTGAATTAATTTTAGGTTCACAGAAACACTACATCAGTTTTAAATGGCTGCATAATTTGGTTGTGTTCCAACTCTCTGTATGGCCCCTTTGTAACACCTAAATATGAGGTTTAGTATTTTTTTTTCCACATTTCTGCTTTGCTCAGACATTCCTTACTGCCATAGAATTGGTTTCACATAACATGAATATTGACAGTTCCCTTTTTCTATAACAATATAAGCATTGTTTCTCACTTTCTTGAGCTTTTAGTGAGGTACCAGAAGTGAAAATTACTCTCAAGAAACTATTTTTTACTATTTTAAAAAGTCCACTGTGGTATTAATCAGGAAGTTGCTTTTGAGAACACTAAGCTATGTGCACACTTACATGGCAAAGTTAACCAGCCTGGGTAATAATAGAGAAAGTAGAGAACATACACAAACTTATTGTGGCATTGTGTGGCATTGTGTGATATCATGGTGTGATTAGTGAGACCCTCTAGTACACCATTGGGACATTTTAATCTGTTATTTCCCTAATCTGTCCTGTTCTTTATCCAGTTATGGTGTCCTGCTTTGGGAATTACTGACTGGAGAGGTTCCTTACCGCGGCATTGATGGTTTGGCAGTTGCTTACGGTGTGGCCGTCAACAAGTTAACCCTTCCCATTCCATCTACCTGTCCCGAGCCTTTTGCCAAGCTAATGGAGGGTAAGTATATGTGTTTGTCCCAATGTGTATTGTACATTTTTTTCTACATATCACAACAATTCAATTTTCAATGACTGATATTCTTTGCCATTTAACACTGACAATTGCTTTCCACTTTTTCACCTTGTGTTCCAATATGTTTCCACAGAATGCTGGGATCAGGATCCCCATATCCGCCCGTCCTTCTCTGCCATCTTGGAGCAGCTGACTGCCATAGAGGAGGCTGTGATGGCCACTATGCCACAGGACTCTTTTCACTCAATGCAGGAGGACTGGAGGGTGGAGATTCAGGAAATGTTTGATGAGCTGCGCACTAAAGAAAAGGTCAGAGGCTGCTCTCAGTTTGTGATGGCCATAAGTTTCCACCTTGGTTTTTCCACCCAAATTTCAATTTCAACAAGTTGTTTTTTTGAGGCAGTGTCTGTTGTTGGTAACATGACTGACCAAACAACAGGAGGCTGACACAAAGTTTTAAGTGTTTAGTATAGCTTTGTTTTGTAGGTTGATGTGTAGGTCTGGTGTCAAGATTTTGGCTGGTTGCATAAAAGGCTATTTCAAGGCAGCAACACATAAACCGAAGAACTAGAAATGAAATGCGGGTGCTGAATGCACTGTACCTGAATTTACAGTATTGCAGTGTTTGTTTTGCCATGTCCATACCCACTCTTAACAGATATGGTCCAGTTTTTTGGGTAGTTGTGTTGGATCCTCCTAACAAAGCAAGCTATTACAATTAAATGGTGTTAAGTGTTCAATAAGGTTAATATGATAAGCTGCTTTTGGTCCTAACTGCTTATGTTGAAAAGGATTTGTCATCGCTTAATCAAGGTTTTTCCTGCACGTCAGCTAAATCTCCAACTAGCAATTTTTTTCACTGTGCTGTTTATCTTCAATTTTGATCATCTCTGATCAGTGAAGTTTTGTTACAAGCATCTTTTTTATAACGCTTTTATAAAGTCAAAGCCTTTATAATTTCTTCTTTCATATTAATTGTCATTATAATCCTAATCATCTGCCCAAGTGTGTTTCTTGGCAAAGTGCCCCAAAGCCTCTTACAGAAGTTATTCACAAGAGATTAGGCCAAAAGGTTTTAGTCCATAAGTGCAGAAAACTGTTTTAATTAATGACTAACAAGTCTGTCCAGGAGCTTTAAACGTGTCGGTCCCGTGCAGGTCTTACATTATTCTGATGTTTGTGATGCTTAAGGCTAAAACAAAGAATAAAAGAATGATTTGAGAACAGTCATGTTAGGCAGAGCGCAATTTAAGCCCTGTCCTGATTGGAAGCCAGACTGCAATTCATACCATTGATGTTGTTTAGCTCATGGGAATAAAGTAGATGAGAACAATACAGTTGTGGTTTCACTGTCAGTGAGTCCAAAAACACTTGTTTGGTTTGTTTTTAGTACATATTGTACTCAAATTTCTGACTTGATCCTGAATGTTGTTCACACCAACAGGAGCTTCGTTCTCGAGAGGAGGAGTTGACGCGAGCTGCCCTTCAGCAGAAGTCTCACGAGGAGCTTCTGAAGAGGAGAGAACAGCAGCTGGCCGAGCGAGAAATCAACGTTCTCGAGCGGGAGCTCAACATCCTTATTTTCCAGCTCAACAAGGACAAGCCCAACGTGAAGAAACGGAAGGGCAAGTTCAAGCGCAGCCGTCTGAAACTCAAAGATGGCAACCGCATCAGCTTACCTTCAGGTTAGCACACAGTCATCAAAGGGCCAACAGGTTTACTCCTGAGTTATGCCTATAGGACATTCTACTAATCTTATTTATGTGCAACAGATTTCCAGCATAAGATCACAGTTCAGGCTTCTCCCACGATGGACAAGAGGAGAAGCCTCAACAGCACCAACTCCAGCCCCCCCAGCAGCCCTACCCTGATTCCCCGCCTCCGAGCCATCCAGCGTAAGAGCTTCCTCTCTATTACACATTTATACAGTTATAAAGGTTCTTTATTAGTTGAGTTTGTGGATTAAAAACAAAACACATTGCTGTATTTAATTCAGTTTTTCATTTTTAATTTTTTAATTCATTTTTATTCTGTTAATAGTTTTTATTTTAAAGGCAGGTTTTAACCTCTCTCTTCAGACATTTACCACCATTTGCCTTGGAAGTCACACTGTCTAATAAATCCATTTATCTGCAGTTTTCCAGGCTTAGTGTGCATTAGCCAAACAAATATGGCCTTCAGATCATTGCCAATAGTTGGTGAATCCTGTGTCTGTCACACATTTGTAACATATTCTTTCCCCTCAGTGAGCCACCCAGGTGACACTAGCCGAAGGGACAGTATGTTTGTGTATCACCAGGATGTGGATATCACAAGCGAGTGTAAACCTCCTAGCAGGTTTAGGAAGAAAGGCAAGGACACTGTGGTCCTGTCGGTGTGGTTCCCGACCATTATGGTTTTGACTCTGTTATTGATTGGTGTCTTTGAATATTAGTTTTTGGCAAGGTCATAACACTGCTTTATGCTTATACAGATCTAATAGTGGTTATAATTTTCCTTTGACTGCTTTTGGAAATCAAAAACATTTTGGTAAATGTTGAGCTGGTGCTACCAAGCTTCATATAATCAGCTAAATCTGATTGGTTGCATTATTAACTTGCCATTAAAGTAAATTTTCTCCTGTAAAGTATAACACACAATTAAAGCTTTTAGTTAACATAAAGCTCATTTGAGTTCAACTCGGCATTCCTTCTGACATTAACCGTTATGAAAAATTATAATAATTTTCTAACACGTTTTCATCAGGAATAATTCCATCTGTATATTCTGGGTGGTGGAGTCTGCTTTAATTTCCAAGTTCCTAAAGGGCTTTTGCTGCTGTGCTGTGAAGGACTAACAGATTAAATCTCACTTTCTGATGTTACAGATATAACGCACAGTGGCTTTTGGAACTGTCAGCTTAAGAAATTCTTTATCTTTGTTTCTTCTTTATCTTTAGTGACCCTGGACGAGAGCAATAGAACATGGGGTCGAAGCACCAATTACAAACCTGAGGAGTTCGATGATGTTAAAAAAGGTTTCAAGAAAAAGGGGCGCACATGGGGACCAAGCTCTGTACAGATGAAGGAAAGGGGAAATTGTGCTGAAAGGTTGGAGAAATAGTTTTTGAAGCCTCTAAAACAAGAATTTCCTTGTAGAGAAATATGTTTTTGCAGTTTAAACATCATTAAGGTAACATTTTATTATTTGCCAAATGCATACAAATATATGAGGTTTTATAAATTAATTGTCATGTTGTATGCAGAGTTCGACCTCTCTCTGATGGAAGCAGTCCCTGGTCTACTAGTCTTATGAAGAGCCAGAAATCTGTTCCATTGGCTGCCTTATTTGCAGAGCAGGGTATGCGAGGAAGGTTAAGCTTCCATTTACTACTCATTCATCCATTATCTTGTAATCAGTTAACAAAGAACAAGTTGTCTGAAACACATTTAGTTTTACATTTAATATTTCAAAGCCAAAAGCCTGACGTTTAGGCAATTAAAACAAACCCCTGACATTAAATATTTAACTTCAGCGCATAATTGGATGCACACTGTTTGTGGAAAGGACATGAATGACATCTCAAAATGTGTGGCTTGTTGTAGAGAGGTGATTTAGGACTGCTTTTCAACAAATAGCCAAAACATAAAAGGTGACAAATGAGTCCCATCATTTGCGCTTTGTTTTACCCAGCTCATTACTCAACCACCACATTATGTTTGGCTGAAGTTGTGCTTGACAAGTTTTGCACAGGCAAGCACCACTTAAAAGATTTTACTTGTATCTTATCGTACTTGAAAACAAATGCTTGAATATATAAAAATCTAGTCTTTTTTTTTCTCAGGAACCGGCAAAGATGAACCATGTTCTCCTGATGGATCTGACAAACCAAAGCAACTCAAGTTCCCCAACCAGGTGTATATTGATCTACCTCTGTGGAAAGATGAACAGGGGGATAACCAGGGCCAAGGGGGAGGAGGTGAGAGCCAGGAAGACCCTACAACATCCACAAGCTCCACCAGCACTACACCACAGCATACACCCACCAACAGCCTGAAGCGTGCTACCACACTCCGGCGTACCGACTCCGTTCTCTATGGCTGCGCCTCCATCCTGGCGTCCGTTGCATTAGGCTTTGACCTGCGGGAGGTCTGTAAGGCCGCTGTAAATGAGGAATCAGAGCCGCGTGAGGAAAAGAAAAAACGAGAAGGACTTTTTCAACGTGCTACTCGCTTCCGCCGCAGCACCAGCCCCCCTAGTGGCCGGTCACGGAAGGACGAGGTAACTGCAGGGCCAGTAAACCTGCTGGCCATGTCATCAATTTCTGAGTGCAACTCCACCAAGTGCCTCCTGCAATCAGATTTTGAAGGGTCTGGGTACAGCCCAGTGAAAGAGTCTCCACCCAGCAGTTTACTGACAGATAAGAATTCGAATGCTAGCTTGAGTGCGGTGACCCCAGCGAGAAATGAAGTTCCCTCAACCCCCACACAGGATCTTACTTCTAAATCCAGCTCTCGGCTTAGGAGAAAGAAGTCCAGCCCTGCTGTGTGTCAGTCCAGTAAGTATTGCATTTAAAGAGTTGGATTATTCCAAATTCTAATTTAAATTTGAAAAATAATTTGGATTTTTTAAAGTACATAAGTTTATTCTGGTTTAGGGATTTTCTGCATTGTGTGCAATTAATAATGTGAGTCTTTCTGCTTCAGTCAATGGCAACAGTAACTCCCAGACCAGTTCAGTGGATTCCTGTAACACATCCTCCATAAGAAAGAAGCCTGACAGAGAACCTGCTCAAGAGAAGCAAATCCCCAGTGAATCAGTGTCCAGACCCAGACCGCTTTCTCTAAGAAGCAAACCTAACTCCTGGGGCCTTCTAAAGAGTCGCAACAAGAGCTATTCTCTTGGGCACTGCTCTGGTGGGAAGAGTGCCCAAACTTTGGACATTTTCCCCTCAGAGGTCAAAGTGGGCTTCTCATTACTGGATGTGGACACAGAGGGTCAAAAACGAGACTGCACTGTTCCCCTCTGTCGAATACAGAGCACTCCAGGTCGGCCTTCTGTCTTCGAACTGGAGAAAGAGTTTTTATCTTAAAATAAGCTGCCTTTTCTCCTGGACACAACCTTAACTTAGAATCTGTCTGTTCTGCTAGATGTTTAGATGTTTTCCTGAAGATTAACATCATGGCTTTTGATCTACATTTGAGCCATTGCTGCTGAAGTTAATCTGTGGTACTTTTATTTATATTCTGTTTACTATAATATGTAATTTAAGATGAAGTGACATATGAAGTAAATGATCAACATTCCACTGGATGTACAGTAGAAAGTTTTTAGTTTTTACACGATTTGTAATGTTTCACATTGATGAACAAAATATCTTCTATTAGAAACTACTGATTTTTAAAGTATTCAGGCATTTTTGTCATTTGTTTCTGTGTCATGTAATGTCATATGAAAGACATAAAGAGGGCCCACAGTGTTTGTATAATTAATATTAGATGTTGGAGTGACAGTGTAGTTCTCTGATAGTGACAGACTGTAGCTAATGTGACTGACCACACTAACAAATCAATTCCTAAAAAATGCAATAATTTCTATTTGTTTGATTAGAACGATCTTTCTTTAAAAGTTGTATTGAAGCCAACTTCACTTGAATGACTTGTAACATCTTGTGGGATGAAATACATGCACCTTTATGACTTTTGACATACCACATCTGTGGTATTTGATATTTGTACCTTTTAATTCAGGTATATTTTAAGTCATTGCCTGCCTTCATAACACAAATCCAGTATTCATGAGGTACATCTCAGAAGTTTTAGCAGAAATGTGGCCCTTGTCAATCTACTGCCAAAAAGTAAAAAATGAACAAGAATGCACAGCAATATTGATGGTGTATCAACATTCCTTAAAAATACTTGATTTTGTGTTAAATACTACATTCCTTTAAATACACTAATACACGTATCTAAGCACCAGAATTCTACTTAAAGGTGTTGCCACTTAAGTAGCTTTAGATTTGAGTTTACTCTGCAGTGGGTTTGTTAAATGATTAAAATGGAACGTAACTATAATCTCACTTATTACTCTGTGTGATAGACTGAAAGATCTGTTCACAGTCTATTGTGGAATTATTACATTATCTGGTTTGTCCTGACAAACATAAAATATCCTCCTAAAGGATTCATTGTTTTGTATTGTTTTAGGATGTGGAGAGACATAATTTGGAAAATGCCTAATGGAACAAAGTTGTTTTAAGGTTATGGGGGTGCAACTACTATAACTCTTCGTTGACTAGATGATTTCCCACATGCAGTATTAAAAAGAACTAGAATGATATGATATTTACAGTAAATGTGCTGTTCAAAAAATGTCACAGGCTATCACGCTGAGCATCATCTGTAAAGAAAACCATTGTGTGGTGATGTTTTAACAATGTCAGAATGACAAAATGTCATGTATGGCACTGGATTTTTTTTAATCATGTAATGATCGTTGTTTATTACATTTGTCTTGTTATCTTAAGATAATTTAACATGTTTCCTCACAGGACTGGATTATTAATTTAACTAGTTCAGGTATATAACTGCACATTAGGATTCACAATGGGCCAGAGAGACATTGTGGTGCCTCTTTTTTATGTCTTGCAATGATTATTACTTTTATGATGAAAAAATAATATGATGGCTGTTTTTGTAAATACTTTGTGTTATTGTGCACAATCATTTTTCCTGGTATGAGAACTGCAGTGATCAGACCTTCAAAAGTGGTTTCATTTTGACTGATTTTTAAAGACACACAAGTGTCAAAGTTTGTAGACTGGAAAATAAGCAATAAGATTCATTTTTCCACCAAAGTTTCCCACACTATCTTGGGATCATGGGTTCCAGATCGGGAGATAGTTTAAAAAAATTGTTACATGGTACACACACTTTAAAAAGTCTTACTGTTTCTGCTGTTTAGTGTGCAGTTTATGATGTATGGAGCTCTGTTTGCATTCAGTGTTTTACTCATGTGACCAATTTAATGTTAAAAGCTGTGCAGTGCTGTGCTAAGGTGGACTGGTGATGGTTCACCAAACTGGTTATTTGCTCCAGGAGGGCTCAAAGAAAAAGGGCTGAGCCCACAATCATCTCATTTATATCAAATTCTACTATGTTACTGTACACAAGTGACCAATAAATCCTTTATACGACATTTAAGCGTTGGGTTTCTGTCATATGCTGTATCTAGTCTAGATTTGTATATTCTAAATATCTTGTAAATGCTGTTCATGGTTTGTTCATGGTAAATGTTCAAGGTTCAACAAAAGGTGCTTTTACACTGACACCAACACCCCCCACCCCCCATACACACCCCTAAACCAAATTCTGTGTGAAAGATGACCACAAATCTTTATTTCTGTAGTTCAATTTTTTAACTGTCTTAAACACATTCTTTTCAATATATATTAGCATTACAGCTGAGATGTCACTCTTTTATGTTAAAATACCTTCTGTTCTAGCTCTATATGCAGAAACAACTATAAACAATTTTGAGTTGCCCAAAAAGTCTGTACCCTGATATTATGCCACAATTCCACATTGTTCTTTTTTTAGCCACATAAAAACATTTTCCTTTGCCTGACCCATGTCTAGCAGGCATTCAGATGTTCATTTAAACAATCATTATTGCTGCAGTTGATTTGGTGACACTAGTGGCAGAAATGACAAACAGCTTTAACATAACGTAGTAACGGCCAAGTAGTTCCAGCATTCCAGTATGTAGTGTGTGTGTAATTTACATGTTTAACAAAGGTCCAGAAATGGCCACAACCTGCAGACAGATAAGAGTTCTTGTTAAAAGTGTTACAAATGTTACAACTGCTAGTTTAGAAACACAAATAATATGAACCTTGGAAAAAGGGAATTCTCAAAATTTTCAGAACTGATTCTTCAGTTCTGAAAGTCTAATTGTAGCATAAGGAGGTTGAAACTTGATACAAAGGTGTCTCAAGGGTGCAATCTCTGTCTCGAATGACAACTAGTGTGTCTCTTTTTGTCATGATTTTACGAACCATCAATGCCTAGAAGGCGAATTGAAAAAAGCAGGCAAAAACTTGTCATAGACACCATCAGCTATCTCAAATGTTCCCCAAACAATACTGTTACGTAAGGCTTACCTGTGGGAGACACAAAACCCTCAATCCGTGCTGATGCATTTGCTGGAACTCCGTGCACTTTTGCGGCCTGTGAGAGGAAGAACGATAACAGTCTGCAGGCAGTAGGTTGTTTTTGGACGCAACCTCGGGATCACAAGCTCCTTGGCACAACTGTCTGTTTCCAGGACTTCCTGTTTGAGAAAGATGGTGTTGGTGACTCTGGGGTGTAGCACACTGAATTTAAGAAGTTTTTGAACAACATAGCAAATAATGAAGAAAACAAGTGAACCTAATTTGTCAAAAATAATAATGTTAAACATTTTCAACTATACGTATAATGACACATGTCTAGAATGACAATTGCTTTTTATTTGAGAATATTGGCACTGTTATTTATAAAACATACATAAACTGAACATACTAAACATAGACATACTAAACTCTCCTCCACACTGGAGTCTGGAGGAGAGTGATGTCTTACCTCTTCTACCTCATTGTGCATTAGGTATGTCCTGAATATCAGTTTCTGCAGTTTTGTCACTCGTAGTTTAGTGCCACTTGGTCCTCGCAATGGTGTCCTTGGAGGTCTGATCTGAACCATGATGGTCTGTCCTGTCACACTCAGCTTTAACTGGGGTGGGCTAAAATTGGCTGTGATGTAGAGAAAGATATTTGCCTCTAAGTTTTACAGAAATACTGTAATGTGTTCTCTGTTATGGCTATCACAATATTTTGTTTCATTGGGTGATCTCTATTACTGACACAAGTGAATGTCTGTATTTGTTAAAATTAAAAAACAAATGGTTACACTTTATTTTAAGTGTTCTTGTGATAGTGTAATTGAACATTTAAGTATTGAATAATATTTATTAACAACATGTACTTACTATAGGGTTAGTTGCATGTAATTATGCGTTATTGCTGTTATTATAGCAATTTCATATAATGTGTAACAAAGACTCTGTAAAGTAAAGTGTTAACAAACGACTATAAAATGGTAAAGTAGTAACAGTTGTTGAACAGCAGTTACTTACTATCCCAGTAAGGATGAAACCTGGAGCTTATGACCCATGATGAGTAACCCTCAGCCGATAGAGAACGCACCCTGCCATAGTACCATTCTCTGGGATCTGATGTCACGTGACTCAGGTCACACTGGAGCAACTGGATTCCTTGGCAGTGTTCAGTATTAGTCCATTCCTTGTCTCCATATCTGAAATCATGAAAGGCCACCACTATGAACATTTCTAACAATTTCACCATAATGTGACAGTTCAACCTGACATTTATATGTTCATTTTTGCTATGTAGACATGATGTTATTAAAATCTAAGTGAGTAACAATATTGAAATTGTCCATAAAGTTGACAAGAAAGGTATTGCATTAAGTATGCAAGCTTACACTTTATGCTGAACAAAATATGTCAGGCCTTGGACAGCCTTATGTGGGTTTTTCCAGTGTAAGACATTTTTGAAGTCCAAAGAATGGAATTCCACGCCAAGAGGTGCCATATCATCCTGCTGATGGGGGCTGCCTTAAAGACAGTACAAATCAAACATTACATGGGCACATGGATGGTTTGTTATTTAAATGCAGGCTGCAAATGAGATTTTTAGATTATTTTGCACATACTACAGTTGTTAAGCATTTCTAGATCCCTTAACTAAATAATGCTTCATAACAAGTTTACCATTTGTGCAGAAAATTATAAAACAGCATAGTGTAACCATAGAATTTCAAAGGCTAAAAGACAAAACCTGTTGAACTTACAGTCTGCCCAACAGAGAAGAGTTAGCCACACAATCACAGGTGTAGATACAGCAGACATGTTGGCAGATCAAACTCATTGGGGTAGGTCATCAGAGACCTTTAAACTGTACTAACTTCCCCTTATTTGTCACGTCACAGAATTTTCCAGGTTTTTTTAAGAATGGTCAACCTTGCACAACGTACATAGTAAATTCTGCAGTGTATGTATTTTGAGTTGATGTCAAAATAATCAAAAACACCATACAATGATAAAATAAATTTATTCTTTATTAGATCATATTCAATACTAGATATTGAATTAAGAAAGATATTAAAGATATTAGATTAGGAATTGTTTTGAAATCTGAAAAACAAAATATAATGTAAACCCACAAAAATCACAATTTTATAAATATGCTTATTTTACAAAGTGCATTTTCAATAGTTTCTGTGCCTTTGTGGACGTCACATTAATGTTATTCAGGGAATACCTTACATGGTCAGTAACCACAGAAGCTGACTAGGAACAAACTGTGGTTTATTGTTATGTTTGAGAGGCAAGTCTTCACTCTTTTCACACCAGCTCATATTGCTTTACAAGGAAAAGGAAATACTGGCACTATAAAAAATTAACTAGGTGTGATGCAAAGGAAATATATACGTGACCTACGTAAAACTGGTAAATGGTGTAACCACATTTCCTCTTTCAGGTGTGGTTTGAAATGTATCTACCTACTCATGCCAGTCAGCTAAGCTATTCTGACCTTTAAATTTGTTCCGTAGGTCTTTGTTTTAACTTCACTTTTTTTGTTAAAAGGACAATCACACGTCTGATACGTATAGTTTCACTTATACCAAAATAACACTCTTGCAAGAACTTCATAAATAGGGTACAAACAACACTCAGCTGTATACAAATGCAATATGGGGCCCCGGCCCTTCTCTGTATACACTAATAACCTTTGGCCTGAAAAAGGTTAAGTTATATACTAAGTTACTAAGTTAATATACTAAGTTAAGTATATAACTTGTTGCAAGAGGTAAAACAGAAATGGGATAACATTTTTCCTTCAGTCTCGGGTATCAATGTTTCCTGCTCGTGTGCATTCATCATGTGATCGTTCTTTTAGATTGTAAAGTCTTCCAAAATTAAGGCGTCAAAACCACTTGTTGGTCTATTAAAGTACCTTTGACCCAGTCACCATGATTTTATTATCATTCCTTACAACTGTTTGGATTACCCTGCCTCACTCTCTATTCACTTTCATTTGATTTCCCCCCTCTCTTGTCAAGTCTATGTACCAGCGATGAGCAGCTGGGACATCATTTCCTTGGAAGAACGAAAACTACGTCTCTTTCACCTTTAGTGAAATAAATCACTAAAAAACTTTTTCCTGGCTAAATGGTTTGTGCCCTTCCTGTGTGTCACTCTTCTGAGTAATGGCTGCTGAATTTATGAATCACAGTCAAGAAAACCTCCTTAAAACTTAATTGAATCAAATCTTAATTAAGTTTGATTCGTTGCTTCAATTAGATCTTCAATTAGAGCTGCGGAATCTTTTTGTTTTGATTGATTTTAAATGATTTTTTTCTATGGTGTAACAGTGCTGTGACTTTCCTAGACTACGGATTAAAAAAGAAAGTTCACAAAGATTAATAAGCCTTCATTTGTGTGATTGTTCAGTTAGTATAATGGACTCGATGCACAAAACTGCATTTGTCAAGCACCCAAATTACTTGTTAGAAATTGTCATCTGAGTTAGAATTTATTTAATACTTTTACATGTATATTTTCCATATTTGCATAACACCCCTTCTTTAAAAGGGCAGGTTTCTTCTTAAATATTACATTTGTGCAGAAAACCAATTGATCAATTGTGCAGTTGAGTGTAACTGACATGCTTTTCAGCCTTTTTTGCTGAGGTGTTAAACGCATTGAAAAATTGGAAAATGTACTTAAAGTTAAAATAAAATTGCAAGGAGTTAAATATATAACTCCTTGCAAACATCTCTCAAATATCTTACCGGCAAGAAAAATGTAAAGAAAAGAAACAGTACTACAGTACAGCCAATGGAGGGCGGTATAAGCCAAATGGTACAACCGGCGTGCTCTCAAACAATTTGGGTAAGGTTTTTTTTATAAGTATACTGATCCTTTTGCATGTTAGAAAATTCATTAACATTAACAAATAAAAAATAATGAACAAAACACACAACAATACTCTGTTCTTTAATAACATGAACGTATGTGTACAATATAATAAAGTATGCTTTTAGATATCAAATAATGCTCCAAAAGTCTCTTTGTTTAGCTAAAACAGTGCCTGCAGAAGGAAGGTGTTAAGCTGCTCTGCCTATAAGGTGAGAGGACAGCAAGATCTTCATCTCTTAAAGTCCTGCTCAAAGACCACATAACAGATGAATACAGTCAGCCGGTCTGAGTCACATGTTTAAAGAGAATTGTTTGCGTGTGTGTCTGTTAAAGAGTTATGAGGAAGTACACGGATCTTTAGCTGAAGGAATTAGATTGCGGTGCAGAATCAACAATGACTGGCGAATATTTGAATACATGTCGTATCAACCATACGGATGTAAATACTCAAAGCTTCCCAGTGTGTGTAACATAAGACAAGACCGGCCCCGGAAACAGCCAATCACAGAACATGATTGGTCAAGTTTGACAGTGACGTCAAATACCCGCGCTTTGTTTGGAACGTCAGCTAGTTGGCGGGATTCAGGCTCGGGGAAGAGAAATATAGTTTCGAGATGTAAGTTTATAACGTTTTATTTACATTTGCATGCAGTATGTTGTTTTTCATTAAAAAACACTATATATCGTTTGTCCGCAAGTGTTTAATGATAGATACGCATTTTTGACAGGAAGCAAACCATATTGCCAGTTACTGTTACAGGTTATTGTTACAGCTGTAATTACAGTGGCTTGATAAACATATTTAACTGTTTTAATAAAGACACTAAAGGTTTGTGTGAGGGTAAGGAAAAGAAAGCATCATTAGTATTAAAACCATAAGGTTTTTGGAAAGGACTGTCCGTCCGTCCGTCCGTCCGTCCGTCCGTCCGTCCGTCCGTCTGTCTGTCTAGCTGTCTGTCCCTCCAAATGCATAAATGTAAATACCTAAATGTAAATAATGCATAAATGTAGCAGGTTTGTAATGAGATGATGAATCAAGGTGTCATATATTACTCAGGTTTCAGTAAATTCACAGTGCAAACTCTGCTTGTGTCTAGAATTGCAATGCAGTTTTCAAGCAACAGAAGAAAGAAGCTGATTGGCAGCTCTCAGAATGATCTCTATGATCACTGTCTTCAGTTTTATGGACAGCCTCCCCTGGAGAACATCTCACTTGCAGAGTTTGAAACCTTTGCAGTGGAGAGGTTGAAATGTAAGAATATTTTTGGATAGAAAGCTATACTTACACACACACACACATACATATGATAATTTCTAGACAGAAAGATACAATAGGTATAATTATACACATAATTATAACATATAATGTATGTAAAATATATAATTGTTTGTTTTTCTAGTACTCAAGACTGTGGAGAATCTTGGTGTGAGCTATGTGAAAAATTCAGAGCAGTACACCAAAAAGTTAGATGCTGAATTTATGAGTCTGAACTTCCCGCTCAGAACGGAATTAGTAAGTACAGACTTAAAAGTACAGACTCTGCTTTAAAACCTATTATATTTCTTCTTACTGTGGATACCCTTACTGTTAATACAGGTGTTGGAATAACCAAGTTTTGGTACAAAGTAAAGTAGTATTAGTAAACATTTCTGTACTCATGCTCATTTGGTAAAAATAGTATTGATATACAAATATAGTAAAAATATACATCCTTAATCCTTAACCCAATGCTTCTGTCCTTATGTTTAAAATCTGCAATAGTTCTTAGTATTGTCATAATTTATTAATGTATCAGTTCAGTGGATACAAGTGACTTTTAAAGACTGAATCATCATCTCCTTTTAAACTTTATGTTCTAATAATTTAGGGTGATCGTAAGGTTCAAGGAGGGCCATCTGAGTATGAGAAACGAAGAAAAGATCATATCTCTCATTTTATTCTACGCTTGGCATATTGCCAGACGTAAGTATTGTTAATGTGTAATTCAGGACGTTCTTACATAGATTAATTAACGTTTGATCTGCACAATTATTTGTATTTGTAACTCCAATATGTCTTTGTTCATGTGCTGACATTGCCATTTATTTTCAAGCTTTGAATGTTTATTACTGCATTGTGGCCTGACAATTTTTTTATTTGGCATTTATGCACTGTGTAATATTTAAAACACTTGCCTAAAGGGTTTTGTGTACAATTATTTTCAAAGTACAGATTCCAGCTCATTTATAGGCAGATTTTATGATGTACTCTGGCCACACAATTATGCTGTGTAATGTTTAAATAAAATATCGATTTATTTCATTTAGGGAGGACCTCAGGCGATGGTTTATCCAACAAGAAATGGATCTTTTCCGGTACCGGTTTGGTTGTCTTCCTCCAAAGCATAAGACAGACTTTCTGCATAAAAATAATTTGAAGTATGACACGGTGAGTCTTCGTGATCTATTAATTTTAACGCTCTCACCTTTGATGTTACTAGAAAAAAATCCTATGAAAACAGTTGCCTTTTATCTCGTCTTTTGGGAATGAAACAACTGAGGTGCTCAGTGCATTCCTGCGCAAACGCCTTGATTTCACTTATTGGATTATTTCCCCCAGCATAAATCATTGCACAGGAAATGTACAGGGTCCAAGTGGAGGTCAAAAAGGTGCCGTTTATAAACAGCCCTGTAGGGGGCAGTTGTTTTACACTGAAATTGTTGCTCAGCCTTTTCATGCCTGTCAATTTCAAAAAAATGTTCTTAGGAAAATTAAGAGTCAAGCTAAACTCTTTTCATATTTGTGTCTGAACTTCTATATATACCATACACTACATAAATGGCAATATTATTCAAAGTCACTCCAGTTCATGCAAAATTATTTTAGAATTGAATTATATTATTATAGAATTGAATTATTAGATTTTTTTTAAAGCTGCTATGTGAATTTTGGTGATAAATGTTGTATCTGCCTTTTAACATATAGTATCAGCTGTTTACTAATTTGTATTTATAATTTCCAGGTTAGTGCAGAGGAGAAAAAAAACCTTAAAGACAAGCTCATCAACTCCAGTTATGGTTTAAGCGGAATCACAGTGGAAGAATATGATTTCTACAAAGTAAGTTGATAGACATAATACTTTATTATTAAACAAAATGACACAATTATGAAAAACCTATTTCATGCTGTTTTCTGGGGGACTGAATGAGGTTGTAAAAGTAAGACGATGCAATTTTAAAGATGTATGGTATGTTTAACTTCTGCCTGAACCTGACCTGAATATTTTAAACCCTTATTTATTAACCTGTTTATTTGGTTGTTTGTCTTTTAATTAGGCATAAGATTCTTAAAATAATGTGTGCACAGTAGAAGAAAAGTTACATTTATTAAATCAAGTATAAGCAGCCTGTCCTGATATTTGTTTATTTGTGGCACAGGTCCCCTTCCAGGATGCCCTGGATCTAGTGCGCACAAGGAAGGTGTACCTGCAGGCCGGCATTGCTTATATTCCCCACCAGGAGATTACAATTGTCCTTAATGACTTCCGTACAAGACTGTCCAAAGCACTTGCAGTAAGTAACTTCTGTTATTTTGGTCCAAAAACTATTGACAGCTTCTAAAAGGCAATGAAGATTTCTCATGCGTTACACAGACTTTTCATTTTGGACACAAGTAAAATCTTTGTTTGAACAATGACTCTCATGTCTTTTGAAAACAATTAATAAAAGATCGGTAATTATCTCAAAATTAGTTGAATATTTTGAACATGTATTATGTTAAGGTTCTCGTGGGTGGGCTTATTGCGTGTTGCAGAATTTAGCTGTAGCTCACAGTTTGAGTAAACGGGTGGAGGTGCATTAAGGTGGTGTTGGATGAAAGGTAAAGCGATCTAGAGGTTAGAGCAGTCATGAGATTGCTTTTTTTAAAGGTGTGTAGAAGGGTGGGCGTTAAAGATGATGGTTTGGAGAGGCTTCGCTTAGAGCTTGATGGCACACATGGAGAAGTCGTAGGTCATTTCCACCCTCAGACTGAAATTAAAGGGCGGCTGGAAGACAGAAGAGGTCACGGGGTGGGCTGGTGGTCAGGAAATCAAAAGCAGCTTTTCTGTGAGCTCCTGCCAAGATTGCTGCACTTGCTGTGGAGGCGTCTCAGTTTGTCCCAAACCTGCCAAATGGCAGTAAAGTGTGCTTCCCTGAGATATGCTGCCTTGTTTAAAATGCTCAGGATTGTATTCATTGTATTTATCATGCGTTGAATTTCTCCCCTTGCATCATATTAATAACATATGTAAATGTAATGTGTGTTAGGAGATTCCCAGCTGACGTCTTTGATGTGGGCTGTGAGCTTTGCTGCTTCATTATG
>JAZGTK010009069.1:0-17608 GCA_036877625.1 Ambastaia sidthimunki | reverse complement strand
TACTTTCATTTTCACTTTTGAGATTTGCGATCGCACTTTGTGTATACTAGATTGCGCGTGGACATCAAACCCCCAGACCAAACCCCCGCCCGGCCCCGCCCCCGATGACATCGTCCATCGCAATGTTTCACATTAGACATCGTACGATGTGAGTTTAGTCGACATCGCCCAACCCTAGTGTAGTGCATCATAATATTACCAGTAAATGATTATATTATTAACAGCTACCTTTCATAGACGCAATGGTTTTCATACTATGATAATGATGTTTACCATAACCAAACTCTACCCCTAAATCTATTCCTCACACCGACCTGTTAACATTACTGGTCTTAGAGTCAGGTCTAATTTATTGTTTCAATATATTTCTAAGGACATTTTAAAAAATGTGGCCCAAACTGTACACACATACACACACACACACAAGATATCCCTCCTCCCATTAGTGTCACTTTTATCTCTAGAGGTGTGTGTGGGCTGTTGGGGTGTTAAATTGGTTCTAGGATGAACATCAGGTGGTTAAAAGAGAAGATCAGGTGAGGCCATGAAGAAAGACCTAAATTCTACTTTCCTTCCCCTTCTTTACAAAGTGTCTATGAGTGAATATACTTACTTGTACTCATTTGGGCTTCTCTATGTCTGCCTGACAAGCTTCACAGCCAACAGAATTCAGTGGCATAGCAAAAACAAGAATCCTCACTTATTAAAACAACCATTATGTAATTACATTATTGTGATCATCATGTTCATTTATATGCAGAATCAGGCAGTGCTATTGTAGGAAAGAATTCATTTTCATGGGCACTATTGTCAAAATCCTAATATAAATATAAATAAACATATATATAAACATATATATAAACAGCTTAACATTATGTAACTTTAAAACAAAAGAGTAAAAGGGTTTAAAAGTAAAACAGTAAAACTAGTATTATGAAACAAACAGTTTTATCTCTAAATTCTGAGGGGATGAGCCACATTCCAAGTCGCTATTAAATATTTCTTCCTCACTCAACAAAAAAAGCATAGCAGTCCTGCCCACTGTTAGCTACAGAAATAGCACTGCAATATAAACGGTACAGCATCTTTACCGGTTGACTCATTTTTACAATTGCACCTATATTATATACCTTCATACCACACACCTGCAGTTCATGTGCAATACCAGATACAAAGAAAGACATTCCCATCCATCCATTCTGAAGCCACAGATTCACTATGATTAAAAAAAACTACATTTGGTTGTAATAACAAACGTGACAAAACCTCACCAAACAATTTTAGCTGCTTTCTGAGTTTGCTGACACTAAACTACATGTAAACTATTTGTCATCAAAAGACATGAGCTGATGAGCTTAAGAGTGTGTGTATAGGTGTCTGTGCATTTCATAAGTGTTTACTTGAGGAAATCACATTATACAACACAATATGATAATATGCTTGGCCCAGCTGAACTGGTGCAACTAAACTGATGAAGTGTTTTCAAATGTCAGCATAAATTAGCAAATTAAAAATACAAAGCCATCAGCATTTACTGTTAACACTATGTACATGCGTCTCTCTGCGTCAATGTGCTTATGAGTCTTTTTTCTGTCTTCTGAGATATGTACATTTCATTTATGAATGCAACGGAACAATTTTATCAATCACCATTCCTTGCTGTAGCACCAGGTTGCAGCGGGTGGCAACGACTGTTTGACAGATTTACAAATTACTAGACAAGCAAGAAGCAAATGAGACTCTGTTCACATGCATGTGTGTGTACGATTGTGTACGTGTCTACGTTTGTTCGAGATTTATTTCTGTGATTAATTGGCAGAGATGCTTGCACACTTAGACACCCCCCACACACACAAACACACTTTGGATCATGGCCAACAGCTGGCAAGGAGGTCAATGTCTGGTCAAAGTCTTAAGCGGTCATCAGCAACCACGCTCACTTTACAAAGCACATCCAGTGCTTCACCCACGACCAAGCTGTAATTCCAAACACTCGATGGCAGCATAGTTTCATGTTTGGATATAAACATCACACGACCCCACCACAATACAGTGCGGCCCTTAACGGCCAGTTATTTTGATTAGGTGTCAAGTGCCCTTAAAATAAAATGCTGCTGCAATCATTTGGAGTCAGGGAGTGTTCCATTCCACACATTGTCCGTTCAGCAGAGAGAACTCCTGTCTAGATTTAGAGCTAAAGGCCATCCAAAAAGTCAGCATGCTGTACTTTAGTCACCTGTTTACCCTGCTAAACATGCAGTCTGAAATGAGATAGAAATTAGTGCTAGGTTAGGAAGGTGTGGAAGTTTTTTCTGTAGCTCAGTTGGTGGAGCATTGCGTTAGCAGCGCAAAGGTTGTGGGTTCAAATCCCAGGGAACATACATACTAAAATATGTATAAATTGATGGCACTGTCAGTCAATTGGATAAAATGTCTGCCAAATGCATTAATGTAAGTTTGCTTAAGGGCCCTCGCAGCTTACAATTTTAAGTTGTAAGAACATTTCCCTAATGTTTCTATTAAGTAAAAAAAGTTTAACGTTTTAGGAATGCGCACAACGTCCAGTTTTTTAGACATTATATTAATGTTATTGCATGGTTATAAGAATGTTTTTTTATTCTGTAACATTTTTAAAATGTTCCACCAACAACTTAAGAATAACATTTTTTAAATTATATATATAATGTTAACAAAACATTTTACTAACAATACTGCAAGAACCTGATAGCTTTAAGAGAACTTTTAGAAAACATTACCAATGTTCTGAGAACGTTCCCTGTTAGCTGGGCTACACCATGTTTTGGTCACAGCTCTGCTAGAGGTGTGGGCAGAACTGCACTAAACTATTTGATTTATTGACCCAATTCTGATGTAATAAGTAAAATACTTCTTTAATCATCATGTTAATGTAAAACGTTAAACGCACATTTTTATCTTTACAGTGTTGCTGCTATTTCACCGTTCTGCAAAACCAACAAAACTAACAAAAAGAAACACATTCTTTTTAAGCAAGGTTAGATGGTAATAATTTTTTATTACTATGTTTTTTTAGCATGCATGCTACTGTATTCCTTAAAGTATCTTGGAACAGCATGTAAATACAGTATGATTACCATAATAAATGAATAACATGGAATCATAATATATAGTAATTGTTACCTATTATGATTTTTGCTTTTAAAATTTCTTTTTTTAAATATCTTGAAAATACATATAAGAAAGGCAGAGCACAATAAATATCTAGCAGCCAAGTCTTGACTCAAAACACGGTAAAACATGACTGAGCATAACCTCGCCACAGCTCTGTTCCTTTAATGAGGGCTGCTGCTGACAAGCTGACCAGGCTGTCAGGCCCTCTCCCTGAGGTAGAGCAAGCTGCCTATTGGCCCCCATTTTAGCCCAAGATGGGCTTTATAACTAGAACTGAACTACCACTGAATAGCATAAGACATCACCCGTCACACAAGACTCTAGAGTCTCCAGACTGCATTTCCCTGCCCACTGCTATCACTCATTTCATCTGCCCGCCAGCTTGCCCCACACGGCACTGCAAAACGGAACATCATGTACAAAATGTCAGGAAAGTGTATGACATGAAAAAAATGTATATGCATGAAATAATGCAATGATGTCCAAGTGTATGGCCTGGTTTTTGTGTGATGGTTGAAGTGTGTGAGATCAGACAGGTTGCCAGGCCACCTATCACCACATTCTGGTGCCATGGCACCACATTCATGACATTATTTTGTTTTTTATTGTTCCCTGAGCTGTAATTATAATATTACTGAAATGTATTAGTATGTATTAGTATTTAAACATATTTTATGTCCTTTTCCACCCTGTTTTAGTGCTTTGATTAGAAAAGTCAAATTTGGGTGTTTCCCTTTAAGAACCTTCACGTGTAATTGTCAGTATGTATGATTGGCTAAGGTCTCAGTTAATAAACAGCACAGCGTTTGACTGGCATCTAACTGCTATCATAATCGTAAAGTGTAACAAGCCTTTAGATCCAACGATGGATGTTGTAAAAGTATTGTGTTGTTATCCTTTTCTGAGGCAAGTCATATGAAAAAAATCTGCATTGTGACGACACAAATCCAGCCATTTTGCATTAGTTTTGTTCCGGAGAACGATAACATAAATGCTTTTGTTATAAAGAGGACATTTTTAACTACGAAACTTTGTAGGATGTATTAATGATACCATGATATGTCAAAAGATCAAGAGAAATCTGATTACTCATGTCATGACCCCTTTAACTCCTCTGCAGTCTCACAGCTTAAGAAAATGTTGTCAGGGGTTCAAATGATTGTGAGACAAGGATGTGAAAATTCTGCCTACTAGCATTACAGCTGGCCATTTACTAACCTGTCTTCACTCTGCTTTTGGGCACTGTACTGACCCACACAGGTCAGTATCCGAAATGTGTATTGGCACTTAATGTACATTTTGCTAATGTAGAATTTGATCAAGGATTTGATTGATCTGCCTTTTACCCCTTTTGTTTAAAGTTTCCCCAAAATTCAAGAATTCTATTATTTACTCACTTTCATGTCATTCCAACCCTGCATTCATTTTTATTACAGCTACTACACAACAAATATTAGGCAGTATGTCTAACCTGTTTTTATCCATACAATAGCTTGGTATTGCATATACATAAATTATATACACAAGTTTATTTATAATATTAGGGTGCATTTTTGGCCTTTAGAAATTTGGAGATAGTGCCTTGTATCTCTTGTATTTCACAGAAACAGAAAATTCATGATATGGGATCCAAGTAAATGATGACATAATCTGTGACCAGTTCTTTTTTTAAATCAAGTGATAAAGAAATCAAGTCCTAGGAAGGAATGGAGGCACTTTTTTTAGTTAAAAATGACCGTGACAGATCAGTGTTCAACCTTACCCTTATATTACCCTGATTCAATGGTAAGTTTCTAATAATGATTTTTCATTTAAGCAGTTGTGCCATATTTTATTGGAAATGTTTGTCTGTCAACAGAGAGAAGAACCGGCTCTTATTTTGCATGTCTGTGTACTGTACATGGTGCAGCATTTGGAACTTGTTTAAAATTTAAACTTGTCATCCAAAAATAACTTAGTAGTTACCTGCAATTTTATGTTTTAATAAAACAGAGATGGTGATAGAGGCAAACGTTATGGACTGCAGCTTTAAAATATCAAAATTAATTTTAAATATGCTTCAGCCACATTTAGAGGCACACAGGAACTGTAGTGCATGTAAATTATTACCATCTTAGTTAACCTGCACCCACACAGAGTATTATTTTTATCCAGACTCGTTCCGTACCAGTAATTGCAGGACCCCATAAAATTATTCTTCAGCACCTCAACGTCTAGGTCAGGGGTAGTCAACGCGAGTCCTGGAGAGCTGCAGTCCTGCAGAGTTTATCTCCAATCCTGATCTGACACACCTGAACAGGCTAATCAATGTATTCAGGGTTACAAAGGCCACAGGCAGGTGAGTTTTGTTTCAGGGTTGGAGCTAAACTCCGCAGAACAATGGCTTTCCGGGACTGGCATTGCCTTCCCCAGTCTAGGTAAGTGGTTCACACAACCTTTAGAAAAGTAGATGAATTGCACATCTTATCGCACCATGCCACGAAAACTTAAAACATGCTCTTGTGACAGACCCTGCACTATATTTCCCAGCACTCAGAACAACACAGCATTATCATTTCTCTTCTCTATCTGCCCAGATAAGACAAAATGAACCGGTCCTGGCCCTGACTTTCTTGTTTTAGCTGCATTGTTTCTTTTCCTACGGACTTCGCTGTCTGTGTCAGTGAAAAAGAAGTGCAAGCGTAACAGGTTTAAAGTTTTACTTCTTTTTTTTATGTGACAACACTGGGCAGGCACAAACTAGTTTAGAAGTTGCCCCTTTAGGCCAGCAGTTTACCTCTGGTCCTGGGAGCCTGCAGTCTTGCACACTTTATATGTCTCTCTTATTTAATACATCTGATTCAAATAATACACAACTTGACAAAGAGATCCATGAGCTGTGTCAGATAAGGAGACATACAAAATGGAGAGTGCTGCAGGGCCCCTGGACTGGAAATCCAATGCTCTAGATTATTGTAAGAATTCACACAGCAGACTAACAGAAGTAAATTTACAGCAATAATATCTCTAAATGGTCTTTACTGTCGTAATTACCGAATGCAACTGTGGTATATCAGTAGGAATTTGAATATCAAAAACCATAAACTTGATTGTTTGAAGGCTATTAAGGTATCAAAAGTTACAACCGCGGAACTTGGGACAAAGGTTAGGGCTTATCTTACTGCCTGACTCAGTTTATCAGACAGTATAGTAAAAGCCCAGTTATACTTTTCCAAATGTGTAAAGCACCATTCATAACCTAATAAACAGCACTGGTTGGCAAACCCAGCTTTTGAAGAATTCCACACCCACAGTAAATAACAAAACAAACATGTAGTATCTCAGTTCAGAACATAAGTTAAAAAACAATCTTTACCTCAAACAAGTTTGATGCTTCACTGCCATACTGACTAGAAATTATTTCTGATTGGTCGCTGTACCACTTGAGTCCACCCAGGAAGCTATCTGCATCAAGGTCACTGACATCCAACTCAGAGAGGTCAAGCTCAGGCAGGTCAGGGCAAAGGGGTTGGTCTTCACCAACCAAGGCAGCACACTGTAAGAGAGTAGAGAATGTTAAGCATGTATTTGTCAAGAGGTTTTCATCTTCATTCAGAGTTTTGTAAAAACAGAAGTGCTCAATTTTCTAATAGGCAAATCAGATCTACAGAAGTTACTCGATGAGTCTTTGGGTGTGATCAACAGGTTTTTACACGTATTTTGTTTTAAAATTACCTGAACAATAATATTTTACATAATCTCTAAATTGGGGTAACTTTAAATTAGATTAACTTTGAGGCAATATGGCAATAAGGGTGGTCTGCCATTTAAGAAATGACATGTTTCAAAAGACCACAGAGCTGTTGCCCAAGCCTTCTTTAAACACCATATGAAGGCACACATCTGTGAATAGTATTCAGGTGCTAAATATGAATTATTTGGATTATAAATTTTGGACAATGAAAAATACTGAATACAGTATTAAATCTCCATACAACACATAGTTTAGCATTGAAAATCTGAAACTGTACTTACACACTGAAACACTTTACACATTGAAACTACATAATTCTATCAATATTGTCTTTAGACACAGAATTTAACAATCTGTCCACAGGATCCAGCACCTCTCCAAAATCTGCATCTGTTTGTTTTCATGAGTGTGGCACAACCAACAACTCATTTTTGGGAACTGCTGAAATGCATGAGTTGATGTGATTGTCATGTTGCTTAAATTTATTTACAGCTGTGAATCTAACTCTACATTGTGTTAAAAGCCACTATAATAACCTACATGTGTTAAACATACAGAGACATTTTACCCTGTTACCTGTCTAGCTACACCCCAGCACCCTAGCAACTGTATAACATAATAAATAAGCCATCTTTCATGCTAAAACATGCTAGCATTATGCTAAATAATGCTTGCATCATGGTGGTATCATGCTAAATCATGTTAAATCACACTAGCGTCATACTAAGCCATGGTAACGTCATGTTATCTAATGGTCGCATCATGCTAAATTATAATACCATCATGCTAATACATGCTAGCATAGTGTTAAAACATGTTAACATCATTGAAATATTCTGGCCTGAGTTTTGCCATGGCAAGCACCACTCACATTTTCTTTAGATCTAGTTTGTTATGTACTACTGCTCTTAGTTAATTCATGTCCATTCATAAAAATGTAAAAATAATTAACAATACATAGAGCTAATGTTATGTCGCAATGTATACAATTTGAAACATGAGGAACTATTATAATGAACATTAACTCTGATTAAACGCAATACAAGCAATGCTAATTACAATTACATAGTCCCTGCGTCCCAATGCGTCCCAATACTATCCACCCTAAATAATATTCAAAAATAGAACTGGTATGTCCCAAATTGTAGTATGTTGAACTGACTATCCTTAAAGTATCCAGAGTGTCCACTATTTCTGGTGAAGATTCAAAGTGCAGATGCACGTAGACTCTAAAGGCTGATATTAGGCAAGCATGGAGGAGTTGTATTTTGATGTGTTTGATTGTTAACAGTCACAATGTCGTTTAGGCATCTGCTAAGCATAAATATGTCCCAGTACTGGCAAACTCTTTTGCTACACACTAAACTGTATATACTTTAACATAATAAAAACAGTACACACTTTTAAAGTACAGCTTGAGATTTGGGATGCAGTCCGTGTTTACAAAAAATGTATTTTTCACCCAGTAATTTTAAACGGGTCACTTTCAGTCACATTAAGTGAAATTATATATTTCTCACTGAAACTGGCATTAAACTCCAGATGCAATAATGCAATTTCAATCTCGAATATTACAGTGCAAATGTACATATTTTAGCATTATTAGATTTTTTTTGTTTTATAAAAAATGTCAGGAGCATAAGAATGACATGAAATAAGAGGGAGCTAATAACAGAAAACAAATTCCTTTTCATGCTTTTCTGAAACATAGTTTCGTGTTTGAGTGGTCCTGCTTCTTACTCTGCAGATTTGAAAAAGAAAAGGGAGCTGGTCAATGATGTTCCCAGCACAACACGCTGCAATTTCCACGTTTATTTACATAATGCATAGCCAAAACATACACAACACAGAGAACGTCATCAATTGATTTATTATATGAATGTATAGATATAATTATAGTGAATAGCTGTCGCAAATGGCCATCTCATAAACTCATAAAAGCATTTCTAGAGCTCTCTTTTAGTCCTGGGATGTTCTTACATTATGATTTTGTACAGTCGTTAATTGGACTTCAAGGCTGATTACATTCTTTATGCAAAGAGGTTTTTAGATGTTATTGTTAGACTATTGCCAGCTATTGTTGTTACCGGAAAGAGTTTTTCCCTGCGGTGGCCAATACGGAAGTCAAACACCTGAAAGTGTGAAAAGGTTAATCGGTTGCATCAGGTGCGGGGCGTCTGGTCGCCGAGAATATTCATGTTGTATTAATGTCAGTAAGTGTATTGTAAGTAATAAAGACAAAGTAGAAGCTAAAAACAGTGTGCAGAAGCGCATTGTGCGCACTGGTACATAGTTTTGACAGACGGCGGAGGGTGCTGTAGAGTGTTTTATGTGGGTAAACAGCAGCCTGCGTTGAGAAAAAGTGAAGTTATTTTTGTACAATTGTGGTAAATGTGCTTTCATTAGGAGGCGCTTTAAAAAAAATTGCCCCTGTAATACTCTGCTCTCAGTAAGTCAGACACAACTGTAATGGCACTGCGAGACTTCGCTCGGAGGCATAACGGGAAAGTTTTGGGCACATATGACCCACTGTGCCAGCAACAGAAGAGATTTCAACAAGACATGGCATGTCGCACTTCATCATCGGTATCTGATTCTATATATTTAGATCTGTTGATAACACAAATCATATCCGTCCTCTGTCACCGATTTATAAACGTCGAGAAAGCTGTGGAAATTGGTTACATCCAATGATAATAAAGCGGATCTGATAAACATAAATGCATTAACGTTTATGCGGTCTAAGCCAATGTCCCCTCTGCCATCCGCTCAACAAATACAGACAGGCTTAAATCTGAGAACGTGCAGTGTATACAATATATACTAACTAGTTGGGGGCACGTGGAACTGATACGATCGAATTAAGCCAAAAAGCAATTTGCCTATTACGCTTAGATGGATTTATGTTTTAAGACAAACACATTAAAATCAATATAACCATAGTGCAGCAATTGCAACCCCGACAGGTGCTATTTTTGAAAATAAACATAATGCGATTGTGCGAGTTCATCACGCATGAAGACGTTGCTTTATGAATAACTAATAGTAAGACTGCATCTGTAGCATCAGTTTACCAAAACAGTACACAGACTAAAACGAGACAGCACGCCAATATTTAAGAGATTAGATAGATAGACAGACAGAAAGACAGGCAGACATCATGAAAACTACACTGCGCTAACAGTGTCTATAGCCATATATTCGCGTAAAGAGCGGCGCAATTATCACGGCTGTAATACCACATTATGCACAGCATACATAAACTAACTAAAACTACCGTTACAATCGTATCTGTATTTTTTATGACTCCCTGACATAAAGAAAACAACCTTTTTGCAATGAGGGCTTGGTAAACAAAAAGTAAACGAGGTTGGCAGCAGCCCTTCTTCCCTGAACCTCGTTTAAATGTTTTCTCCTACGATGAGATGCTGCACATACTGTATCATACTCAACAAAAATACAGCACTCTGCATGCATACCGTGCATACAGCCCTCCGTAGACTGTATCTGGTAGAAAAGTTTCAATATACAACACCTGACATATTAGTAATTCCAGCACATCGGCTCTCACTGGAGCAGATACCTGTCTCATCGTCACCTGTGTTACAGCGAGGGAGCGCACTCCATCCGCCGGCATGTCAACAGAGTTCTCCAAGACAAAACGAGTAGACTGTCACTGTTCATCTCCGAGACAGCTTTAGAAAAGCACCCGCTACCATCAGACAAATCATTTCATATATCTTTCCTGCCAAAATACTAGACTTTCTAATAACCAGGTATATTCCCGTGCGTTCAGAGCTCCCGTTTCTTCCGCGCAGGTTACGGGATAGGGCGACTTCGCATAACGGGAACGAAACGAGTCTTGGACGCTCTCGGGCGCTTCATCTCTTGGCAAAATAATGCGCTCCAGCCCTGGAAAATAAGTTGCACATCAGTTCTCACCTCTAGTTCTCTCCACACCGAATCCTGATTACACCTGTCCCACGCCATCCAGCCCCTGAATGACGGAAAAATAAAAAGAAAATCACGTGCAAATGGGAAAATCCACTCGTTCCAGATCGCGTTCATACAGAGAAGCGCCCCTCACTGACAACGAACCGAGGGCACCTGTCTTACAACTGCTTTCCATCACATGACAAAGATATTAAAAGTAGGCAGAGGAGTGACTCCCCTTTGCTGTTACTCGCCAATGACGTACGGTGAAGGGGCGGAGTCTGGCACGCGCATAGTAAATCTTTCCCAACTATAGACGCGCTTGCTCCTTTTTACATGCCGCTATAGTAACGACGGACACAATGGCTGCCTCTAAAGGACACATTCTAAGGAAAGCATGAATGCACGACCGAATCCAATGTTTGCTTCCGAGATCACTTTATCTTATCGATTTCTGAAGGCAGCATTGATGTATCCTTCGTTTCACTGTATCTATCCTTCACTGCCTTTGATATCCCACAATACTGTGCATGTGTGCCCGCGGGGAAGGTTATTGGTCAAGCAGGGACGAGCTCGAATAAATAAATAAAATAAAAGATTTATATTTTTGTATAAGTTTAATTTTGTTATCATTTCTACTGAGAAATCAGTATTGTGTTTTTTTAATAGTTTATTTTTAAAAAAGTGCTCTGTTTATTATTGCTACTACTTGCGAAGCAAAGCTATTAACTATTATTATGAATTATTACTCTTGCACACTTCTTTTTCTGGTCAAAACATCGGTATGTGACTCTTCCTGCACCATTTGTTGTAGACCAATAAATGAGGGGTCAAATCGACATCTCGTGGACAGGTGTGCTCTGACTTTTATAAGCGATCCGTATATACAATGTTTTTTGGGCAGACGAAAAAATGGGGCAAACTTTACATTATCTGCATCAGAATGTCATAGAGACTTGGAGTTGGGCTCATGTAGTTGGGCTCATAACAAAAGATGACATTTCAACTTTATAGCTACACCCTAGCAACCAGTTACAGTACCCTGGCAACCACACCGTAGACTTCCATTAAAAAAAGGAGACTTGGGAATGGGCTCATCGCTCAGCTTAGCAAGCAACAACAAATGGTAACATTTTAACTTTATAGCTACACCCTAGCAACCACCATTGAATTTAATTACCATGGAAACTGTCCAGCCATACCCTAGCAACCATTTAGAGCTTCCTAGCAACATGAATTAGCTATTTCTCAGCAACAGAACATCACAGAGACATAGGAGTTGGCTCTTTTGATTCACACATACATTTGTTGATTTGTTTTATCCTGTTAACTATCTAGCTACCTAGCAACCATGTAATGAAGTGAATAAGCTCTATCTTAGCTTGACAACATTGTAGAGACATATGGGTGGGCTTATTTGACTCGGGCTGCGAGTGAGCTTTAGGTATTGTCCTGGCAACTTTTTGGCCACACCCTAGCAACTATTTAGATCATCCTAGCAACCTCATAACACCCTGGATCATGCTAAATCATGTTAAATCATGCTATCATCATGCTAACATCATGCTAAAACATGCTAGCATCATGCTAACATCATGCTAAAATATACTAGCATCATGCTACATTATGCTAGCATTGTTACATCATGCTAAAAATGCTAACATCATGTTAAATTATGCTAGCATCATGCTAAAACATCTTAGCATCTTATTATGTTAAAACATGTTAACATTGTTGAAATATTCTGCCCTGAGTTTTGCTATACTATATAGAGTGTACTGTTTTAACAATAAGTAGGTACTTAATCCAATTCAGTACAGTACAGTACAGGGGGAGATGACTCTCTTCCCCTCTCTGCTAGTGCCATTGTGGGAGGAAAAGGGGTAAACTGAGCACCGCTTAAATGATCTTATCAAAAGATAGCAAAATCTTAATCTAAAAGATTTTTTTACTTGGAATTTTGAGTAATGTTAAGTTACTTGGATAGATAACTTGATGTTTTTATTAATGACAGCATTGGGGTTTACAATGTATAGCATAGCTCAAGTGCAAGATAATAAGGCAGGATTTAAAAGGGAAATGAACCAAAATGGTGTGTAGAATAGATCAAAATAAGAGAATAGTATACTGTACTAAAATAGTAATGCTGTTTATAATCAAGTTTGGAAGTGATACATACAACATAGGTCAGAATATAGTCTGCAATAACACACAGATATGCTAGTATGTTTTTCTCTCTTGCGACAGCTTTCTCATTCTCCATATCAAATGTAATTATATTTGTGCTGTTTAAGAAAAGCTTTTAATCCTAATGACTCGTTAAGCTAAGTAAACAATTGCTGGAGGCCTCTTTATTAAACAAATCTGCTGCGGCAGATCTTTAAACATGGCGAACAGAAAATAATGTAAATAAAATGAGATACGATGCACAGATTGGTTATATGCAGTCAATATTTTGTGAGGACTGTAATGGTTCACAAAATGCTCTGATTCTATATAGTGCAGAGGCATTTACTTTGCTCCAATAAAACACTTCACAGTACAGTAAGTGTGTGTGTGAGAGAGAGATGGGGAGGTGTATGGTAAAATATGTGGTGAAATACTATGCTGCCTGTTATATATAGAGCTTGTCAATGTCATTGTGCATTGTATTGCATTGTGAGTAGTGTGACCCATGTTTTAGGGTATGCTCATCAGGATATTAGTACACAGCAACAGTACAAACAATAATGAAATATACATTTCATTATAGAGATTTTCATAGAGCCAAAATATTGTTTCTAGGACTTAAGTTTTTCTTGTCATGAGTGCATTTAAGGCAGTTAAATACAAAGCAATCGTTCACTGTGTTAACATGTTTTCAGCAGTTTAACACAAACTTGTTAAACCGTCTACTTCCAATACTACACAGTATACATCACAGCTGCCATGTTGTGAAGTCCCAGCATGCATTGCTGATATCACATTCTCATTGCCTATGGGCTAGACTCAGCTTCAAGCTTACTGAATGCTCCTCCACATGTAGTGTTGCTTTCCATTATAAACAATAAAAAGAGTGTTTCTTACCTGTGTGTTTATGCTTATGTTTATATGTAATAAAATAAAGTATTTAAAACCTTATGGATTCCGAGCCGAAAGGCTCCAGAAAACTGGAATAACTTCCAGTTATTACGTGATATGCGGGTTTCCAGAGCAAGGAGCAAAACACGTAATAATCCAGCAAAAGGTTTTTAATTGAGATATTCAAAACAACAGGGAACAACCAGGAAGAAGATACAGCACACCTAACAACACATGCCCATTAATTAACTACATCTACAAACTATAACTGAGACCAGACAAAGAACACTAGACAGAAGCCAACTTAAATAGGAAACTAATTACACAAATACAGGTGAAGGGAATTAACTAAACAGGCACAGGAAATCCAAATAAGGGCAAAAACATGGTGGAAACCAAAATGACAATACAAAGGGGTGAAACAGAGCTAAACATGGGGGAAACCAAATGAACAGTTCACGAGGGACGTAACACCAGTAGAGAAACATGGTGAACTTTTATGCTCCCTAATTTGGCAGCAGATTTTATGTGTAACATCATTCCTGATTTATAAAGATTGTAGTTCTAAATTAATTTAATTGTAACAAAAATTACCTGCCATGAAGATTTAATGAGAAACACTAGGTAGTAAAACTGGTAGTAAAACAAGCCCACCCCCAGCGCCGCCCATGTGTACAGTGTCAACAGTTAATGTGTATGAAACAGGCTTACTGTAATGCCACGCCCACAACCACCACGCCAGCAGAGGGAGCCCTCGCCAGAATACTAACGTTTGCTCCCTCCATTTCCTGTTTGCTCATTTCCTGTGCTATGGACTATTTAAGCAGTGAGCACATGTGTATTGCCAGTGGTTTTCTCTGTGTACCGAGCGTTTATATCCTGATTGTCTGCCTGTTGTTATCTTGCCTGTTTACCTGATATTGGATTATTGGATTTACGTTTTTGGATTTGTTTGCCTGATTGGATTGTTTATTCTGTGTATGGCTTGCTGCCTGCCCGCCGCCTGCCCTGACCATTGCCTGCTTATCGTCATTGTCTGCCTGCTGCCTGCCCCGAATATTGCCTGCTTTCACGTTGCTGATTTTGCCTGCTGTTTTGATTTGTTAATAAAGAACCTCTGCAAATGGATTCTGCAAGTGCGTCTGTGTCATCCACCTCACACTTACAGAAAACAAGAAGTTTGTAGATAATCATAACAAACTGCAGCTCGACCACTGGTGACCGCTCATTTTTTAGAGTTGAAAACCCACTTAAAAGCTGCTTCATCATATTTATTAATATCTATGACCAAAACAATACAAATAAATATGATGTATAAAAGAATAAAAATAATAATGCAAGATTGGGAGATATGATCAAATAGTGTTTTGTGCAGAATGCCATCCTAAATGTAGAGATTTCATGATATCATAATAATAAAAAAACTCATCAGTAGCTAAAGCTGACACTTAATGTCAATAAAGAGTATTCACAGAATTGTATGTTATATGAACAGTACAGTCTGTATAGTATGCATTTCAGGACAAACAGAGGAATCATGTGCTATATCTGAAGGTTCTTAAATGGTAGTGTAACCGGTCTTACTCGCACCCGCTCTGAGCAGGGCTCAAATAAGCATTTGGTACAGCATGAGAATCAGGCACTCTAAAAAGCAGGTCAAAGGTCATGATCTCTAGCGTCTGTTGCTTGAGCACCTTCTAAGATCCGTGAGTGAGGTTTACCCACCACACAGATTACTTACTTACTACTTACTAAACACAATGCTAATGCAACATAAGGATGAACTCTGATGCTGTATTCTTATCAATGATTTAGCTGGAGGGATAAAAATAGTTGGTATGAAGGACAGGAATGTGACTGTCTCTCTTAAAAATATGGCAAGATTTCCTTTCAAATAGATTTAAAATTGTTTTCCTTTATCTTATTGATAGATTAATGTTTCCAAGAAATATGAGATATTTCTTTCCAGCTCTCCAGTCTACTAACCTGTCCCAAACAGTTCATGGTGGTATTCAATGAATATCGGAATATTAAACAGTCATTTAAATAAATAATACAAACATAATGTTTTTTTCTTTAGTCCACTATGTTATTTCTTGTAAATAGATAGAAAACATAAAATGATGATCACTCTGCTAAACTGGTTAGACATATTTGAAAAAGACATGGGCCTGTTTCACACGGTGACGTGTACGAACCAGAAATAGGGAAACTTATTTTCAGATCAATGTACTAGCATTGTTCACAAATGCAGTTACACTTGTATGTTTCTGTTTAAAAATAAAAAATACTATATTTATTTCTTAGTGTTTACAAAGACAACATTCTTAAAAAGCATTAAATTTGGGACATAAGAAAATCAGAGGCGCATCAACTACAGTAAGTGCTTCAGAGGATAAAGTCAGTGTCCATTCAGAGCCGACCATATTTATCATTTTATAGTTTTTCAAATGAAGAAAATTTTTAAAGCGTTTAGTTTGGGCCATACGAAGAAAAGAGGGGTTTACTGTGCTAAGCACCTCACGGAGGAGGAAGTCTGTGTCTGGTTGTAAATACACTGCGGGCTGCCAGCACATGTCCGATGCTACATACTACATAACTTCTGAGTAGGATCTTATCCTCACATAAATCATTGATACGCATGTGTGGGTATGCCTGTTAATATTCACGATATAATCATTTTTTTAAAACTCCTGCTTGTGCTATAAATATACTACCTGCTTGCTTATGCTATTAGTATGCTGATTACAATCCAAAAGACAATTACTTTTTCTGTCGCTAATGTACATCTTCCACACATTGTGACACACGTAATTAAAAGAGCTATGAATATAACAGCCAGATTTAAATTCTACACGCAATTATTTATACATTCATTATTTTGTATTTTTATTATTAGAGGCCAAGCCCCTAAGGGACTATAGCCCCTATTGGAATTGTTAGTATTCTTTTTCCCCAGTGGGAGTCTATGGCAGCCCTATGAATCGTACGCAGGATAAAATGATTCAATTTGGATTTGGATTCCTTGGCTCATGTCAAATCTGATTTTGGTGGGAACTGTTTTCCTGCCATTTAAACGGTATGACATATCAGTACTAAATTCGGTAATGATCCTCTATGGCATGTCCTGAGAGTACATGAGATGTTTCAAGACAGCGCCGCCTAGCAATTATAAGTTATAAGAGATATAATTTTCTTCATGACATTATATTCCTTAGTTTATGCCAATTTTGTTGATATGTCAGTTGTCATTTTCCACCATTTTGATCATGAGTTATTTTAAAGCGTATGTAAACTTTTTGTTTTACTACTCCTACAAATTTTGACCAGTTTTGTCCAAAATCCAAATGACTAATGAGATTTTTGATATTAACTTCTTTTCCCTAGAAATACCTCTCCAGAGTTGAACATGTCTGTGTTTGTTCTCTTATGCTAGAGAGCATAGTTTGCTAATTGGTTAGCATGCTAACCAGTTATTATTTTTTTCAATGAGGCTACATTAGCAGCTAAGTTGCTTACCATCAACATCCTATCACATGAGTGGTGCAACTTGCAAAGCAGAGAGCCCAGAACCTTGTAGCATGTGGGTTCAAAACCAGTGTGGCGCGTAAAGTTGTGTAGTATATTTAGACAATTATGGCTATTTGCATATGTGGATAAAGTGATGTTCTAAACCATCTTAATCTTGGATTAGAAATGTTTTTTGTTGTTCATTCTGTGTTTGTTCTCATC
>JAZGTK010009068.1:0-17608 GCA_036877625.1 Ambastaia sidthimunki | reverse complement strand
AAACCTGTGAACTGAACTGTGTGGCATTGGACTCTAACAACTGTCCTGACAGAACCGGTCAAACTGGCACTCGGGTTGACAGCACTTCACATTAATAAAGAACTTTGAAAAGCATCTGCTAAATATAAAAACAAAACAAGCTGTTTCAATTAAGAACATGAATCAATTCGAGAACTGGATTTTGCTACCTGTCTGATCAAAACCATATTGCATGTAGAATATCTTCATCTACCATCATCTTTATCTATAATCAGGCAGTTTTACTTTTCACTAGATTTAGTCGCCACTTTGTTTGTTTTCCATGTTTTCCACAAACACATGAGCTTCATTGCTGACTGTCATATCCATGTGTTTTAACCAGGTGGGAATATCTGTGAAGAGTGAGTGTGTTCTTGTTGGAGGAGGTCACTTTCATTGGGTGGTGTTAGACAGCAGGACTGATGTAGTTTTTCACACCCCGCATTTCCATTTGACAACAAGCAAACAGTCGGAGGTCTTTAATGTTTCATACACACGACGCCTCCGCTGTCCTGCTTCACTAAGATCTCAGGAAGCTTTGGGTGTCAAGACAAATATTGTGGCAGTGGAGCTTCATTTGGTGTGTGTCTGAGGTTCGAGTGTGTCTTTCTAACCTGAGCGTGAGGATCACAGAGGAACACAAGAGAAACATCTGTCTGCTGACAGAGCTACATTTGGTCAAACGCTGGGCTGTGAGGATTTAATGAAGATTTGTGTTGATCTAATGAATTAAACCTGTTGATATAATCTAAACATTATGGCCACAAAGTATTTGCACAATCAACTTTAATGCTCACTTAAAAATAAATGTAAGAATATTTGAAAACAGTTTACAACTTACATGCCTGTGAAGTTACCGACTGACAGCCCACCTACTAACATTACAGCAATAACTTTTTGATCACTTTCAGACAACTTTAAGAGAACTTTTAGAGAATGTTATCCAACGTTCTGAGAATGTTCTTGTTCGCTGGGTGGGCAGCAGGGAAACAGATTTCTAGTAGCTTCTAGTGCTTTTCTGTAGCCCCTCATCAGAGAATGTGAAATTAGACCTGTCATTTAAACCGGACCTACGTTTATTAGGAGCCAGCCTGTCTCATCAGAGCAATTGAAAAAATATGAGCTGAGTTCCCACTGGCCTGAGAGACAGACAGGGAGACGGGAACCAGTATAACTGAGAGAGAGAGAGAGAGAGAGAGAGAGAGAGAATTACCCTGTGGTGTGACCACTTCATTTCCTTTCCCTGCAGCGATCAACGTCTTCATCTGTCGCCTGCAGCTCTGTGTGTGGCGCTCTGTGTTCCTCATCACTGCACTCAGTGTAATGTAGTGTGTGCAGATATTTGAACACACCTCTCTCTGGTGTTCAGTGCTGTTTCAGGATGATTTAAAAGGCTTCACTGCTTGTATCTCAGTGGTTGTTTTAGAACTTAACAATTACAAATGAAACTGATAGATTTAAAATTACAGGGATAAGGTGCAAAAAAGAAACTTGCTTGGTTTGCATTAGCGTCTTCAAAACCTAAGGGGGGGGGAATAATCTTAACAGAAGACAGTTTAGTCAGTTTGATACACACTTGACTTGCAGCATGCAAAAGCAGGCAGACGGTAATAAGAGGGAATATTCTCAGAACATTGGCTAAAGTTTTCTAAAAGTTCTGCAGTAATGTTAGTAGAACTGTGTTAACTATGTTATATATCATATATAAAAACTCTAAGTAGTTAGTGGAATGTTTTAAAAATGTTACAAAAATAAAAAAGTCTCAAAAACATGACTTAATGGAAATGTTACGGAAACATTAGAAATGACAATTGTTAACTGGGTTTGCAGTGGTGAGCAGCACAAATGAGAAACACTGACTGCTCTTTTTCTTCTGCTAAGCTGAAAAACAGCTCTGTCAGCTCTAGAGCAAACATGAAATGCTAGCAGCTCACTTTGTGTTGACCCTCAGTTCTGTGCAGTTCTCTGGACCGTCACATTCAGTTTTGATGGGGGGGGTCCCTCTCGCCTCTTTACTTTCAGCATTTCTGCTAAGCAGCTGGTTTCCAAGGCAACCACGGTCAGCATGGATGACTGCAGCCATGTGTTGGTCTTTTGTGCTGTTGGTTGATGAGATAATAATGTAACAGGTCGTCTTGCCTCTGAAACACTTGTGAGCTGTAGTGATCTGACAGCTTAAAACACAGCTGTGGCTCATTGTCACAGATCTGTCAAAATCAGACCACAGCAGTGAAATACAGTCCAGTGTCAATCACTCTTACAGAGTCTTGAGCTGAAAATACACTGTGGGAGTTTTTAGACTGTACAACATGATTCCAGTGAGATGCAACATTAACTGACAGTAAAGGTGTCATATATTAGCCACTCAGCTAACAATTTTAGGTTGTAAGAGTGTTTCCCAAATGTTTCCATTAGTAACAAAAACATGAAATGTTATTTGGAATGTACTAAGAACAAGAAACCCCCCCAAACACACACACACACACACACACACAATAATGAACAACACATTTTGCACATTTCGTCATGGACTGCAGAATCGTGGCAGACGTCTTACAGTATAAATCAGCACCTGTTCTGAATTCATCTACTGACTCTGGATCAGTGGACCATCACATCACTAATTGATTATTTGTGGTTTAATGTTCATCACTCGGCAGCTTTAGACGCTGTAAACAAACGACACAATGTCAGTGACTCATGTTTTATCATTTAATTCAGGGCCAGATGCAGCTGATATCAGCAGTATCATGTCACAACCTGCCCCAGCAGCCAAATACACACTTTCCTAATGAACCCCAGCTGAAGGAACATGAAAGTTTGAAGGTTTCACTGGAGGATAAACTGGCTGTGTTCCAGCTGCTGTCTGGGGCCTGTGGAGACAGGTAACCTGCCTCACCATCTGGACTCCTGCAATAAGAACAACCCTCTATTCTTATATAGCAACACCTTCTGATTAGACTTTCTTTCAGAGAATTGGGCTCTGAAATTGGCAATTAAGTTTTTATATTATCATTTATGTAAGTGAAATGCATGTAAAGATACTAAATTTAGCATTTACCAAAACAATCATAAAAATGTATCACTGAAAAGCAATATAAACTATAAACCATTAAATATCACAGCTTATATAAACAGGAATTTAAACAATAAACTCATAAGAAATAAGCATAAGAAATAAACTTATAATTTTTGTCACCTAATGAACAATTAAAAATGGGAAAACACCAGAACATCATAAAAAAAACTAGCAACACCTTAGTTACCACATAGTAAAATGTCCTTTGCAGTGTAAAATGTAAAAATTAAGTTAGTATTTTGTCTGCCTGCTCCCTGGTTGTCAACAGAAAGTAATTTATGAAAGTAAAACAACTTTCTTTACAATAATATGCACTGATTTAACATATTAGGGAATATTAGGGATATTAGCACAATAAGGGCAGGAACATTTATTGACAAATCAATTTTAATTTCACTTTGTTCTCAAATGAGGGCTGTGACCAGGTCTAGAGAACTTGCAATGTTAACTAGAAATGACCTTTCTGTGACCTCTAACACACACACACCCCGCCCCCCCGGGGAATCATTGGGGGTGTGTGTTGGGGTGGGTTATGGTGACTAAGCAGCTAGCTGAAGCCGTGTCATTACCGGGCAGAGAGAGAGGTGGGCGAGTGAGTCTCAGATGGGTTTGACTGAACATCAGGTGAACTGTTAACCTCAGGCATTAATGCCCAAAGCCTCCTAACAGCCTCAGATCTGCACCAGCGATGAACTCAGTGGTGTGAGAAGCTGAGCTGTTGTACACATGAGGATGTCTGTAACATTTCCATCTTGATTTTGTTAACTGGTGTGTATCATCAGTGATACAGTTGCCCTGGTTTGCAGAGGGTCAGCTGTCATGTGTGCTAAAAACCACATCAAAACAGCATGTCAGCATAATGTGAAGGCCAAAATCACTTCAAATTTAATAAAAAAATTACTACTCTTAAAATGTACTTCATATTTTCATATGGTGCATACATAACATAAATAAACAACTGTGCAAAAGTCAAACAAGTTTAACTAGTGATTCAAAACAGATCAACTTTAGCATGAGACTGAACTCGTGAACAAACATCTATTTAGTTTCTTCATGGAGCTAATAATGAAAATAAAGGTGAAGGAAATGTTGCCAGATGTCAGAATGCTGATTGGCCAGATTATAGTGACATGTTCCTACTTATAACGTTTCTTTGGAACTGTTTTCAATATGTGGTGTGAAACACATGATTACAGACAGACTGAAAAATAAAAAGGCTTTCCGTGACTGTGGAGAAGAAAGAACTGGAGCTGTGCTTTAAAGATTATTCCATCTTCACATCTCCAGATCTCCTGCTGGTTGCCAACTGTAGTAAAATTTAGAAAATGTGGGGTGCCAGGATTCGAGAAAGCGCTTCTCTCAAGACTGTCCAAAATCTTTACAGGCCACTTCAAAGCTGCTTCGTATCTTCTCTCTGAAGTCTGAATTCATTTTCACTTCAGCCCACAACGTTGCCTTTTCATTAAAGATAAACCCCACAGAAACCACTGCGGTGAACTGAGACTCCATGTAACCGCCTCCGTTGATCCTCTAATGCTAATGGAGAAATCACCGCGGCTGAAAGGAGACTCATGCATTTGATGAGAACTGAATCTCACAGACTTCCTCTGATTCCTGTGAAGAGCAACTTGTTGGTATTTCCCTGAATCCGACTCTTTCTTTTCCATCTCCCCCCACAGCCAGGCGTCCATTTCAAAGTCGGGTCCAGCTGAGATGTCCCTGCCTCACCAGCTCTCCACCACAGCAGTGTCTTCCTGTCACCCCCACTTTCTCACCCGTTAAACCCATCAAAGCTAAGACGACCTCTGTTTTCAGCTTTAAAAACTGACTGAAACCAAATCAAGTGTACTGTATATATAATCTAGCGTACTGTATATATAATCTAGCGTACTGTATATATAATCTAGCGTACTGTATATATAATCTAGCGTACTGTATATATAATCTAGTGTACTGTATATATAATCTAACGTACCGTATATATAATCTAGTGTACCGTATATATAATCTAGCGTACTGTATATATAATCAAGCGTACTGTATATATAATCTAGTGTACTGTATATATAATATAACGTACCGTATATATAATCTAGTGTACCGTATATATAATCTAGCGTACTGTATATATAATCAAGCGTACTGTATATATAATCTAGCGCACTGTACATATAATCTAGCGTACTGTATATATAATCAAGCGTACTGTATATGTAATCTAGCGTACTGTATATGTAATCTAGCGTACTGTATATATAATCTAGCGTACTGTATATATAATCAAGCGTACTGTATATATAATCAAGCGTACTGTATATGTAATCTAGCGTACTGTATATATAATCAAGCGTACTGTATATATAATCAAGCGTACTGTATATGTAATCTAGCGTACTGTATATATAATCTAGCGTACTGTATATATAATCTAGCGTATATGACTGTATATGACAAATTTGTGTGAAAAGTACTACTGCTAAAGTTAACGTGTTAATTTATAAGATTAATGAAATGCGTTTTAACAGCGTTAACTTTAAGACAGAATAATTACATGAATTACAGGCTTTATTATTTTAATAATTTGACAGCCCACAGCAGAAGTTCTGTTTGTTTAATTGCATTATTGTATGTTACACAAACAAAACACTGTGCTTTTTTTTTTCCTTTTCACAGATAAACAGGTTTGTTTGAGTCAAACTTGAAAACAGACAGAAACTGGCCCAACTGTAATGGAGTTTCATTGATTTTACTGTGAACACCAGAGATCTCGGCTTGATTTCCTCTGAAAGACAGTCAAGGGCTCGACTGAGTCCTTTAAACACACTGAATGTGTTCTGAGGGTGTCATCACTGTATTCACCTGAAACATTCGCACAGTTTTTACCACAGTCACATCACGCTGAGCTACAGGCAACTAGTCTCGTAAACACTGAGTCTTAGTATGGAAAAAGAACTCAACTGGTCCAGTATCCGTTTCAGCGGGTCAGAACTGGACAGTGTCATGACATGAACTGTCATGTTTCTAAAACAACTGGTTTCACTTCACAGGCTAATGACAAGCTTTCAGAGCAAGTTAGTGGAATAAGTATTTCTGTTGTGGGCAAAGAACCCAGCTAACAGAGAACGTTCTCAAAACATTGGCTAACATTCTCTGAAAGTTCTCTCAAAGTAATCAAAAAACATTCTTGCAGTAGCATTAGTAGAATTACTGTTTTTAACATTATAAATCATATATATCAAAAAATGTTATTCTTGTTGTTAGTCACCAGTGAAACCTATTAAAGACGTTACAGAATTAAAACAATGTTTGAGTAACATTCATATAGACAATCATTCTGAACGTCTGTGTGTTCAAACAGTTATAAATGCCAAACTCTGATTCTTACATATTTATATTTGCATGTATATGAGCTGCTGGATAATGAGCACATGCCACAGTACTGATTTACTGCCATCAGGCCTCACAGAACTTATGTCCAAACCCTGCAAATAATTCTGACAAATGTTACATGTGTGTCTGAGTTCTGTTCTGCTGCCAGAGCTAAAGAACCAGAGGTCCAGATTCAGCATTAGAAGGCCACACAGAACACAGTTGTTCACTGTAAGACTAAAACCTCCCAAAGGCAACAGAAATAGTTTCCAATTTAACACGCAAAAGCTACAAGACGTTCCACTTTTCCACTGACTGTTACTGCAGAGAGAAGTTTTGTTCTTGTTAAAAAGATTCTGTATTAAGAACGTTTGATAAACTGTGTGTATCAGGCAGCACTGATATCTTGTGAACAGTTACACTGTTGATATGGCATTTGAGTCTAAGTTTGGCATCTCAGATGAACAAATGGTCGGACCTCCGGCCCCACCCACACCTCCACTGATCTGTACTGACATATCTGTCCGCATACTTCACTGAACACTTTAAATGTCTATGTTTAGAGTGCATTCTTAATAGACCACAGCTCAAGATAATGTTACTGTCTAAATCCTGAAACAAAGTTCTGAAATGCACAGCAGTTTCTATTATTAATCACATTTCAATCATAACAGATGAATGAATCATTGTCCAAAAGTTCAAACAGCAGCTTCAAACATCAAATAAAATACACAAAATGTGTTAAGCCCCCATTAACACCAAGATAAAACTAAAAGAGACTCATCACACATGCAGTTGTTTGTCAGAACGTCTCCTATAAGCACAAATTAGAGAATTGCTGATATAACGAGAGCACAAAAATCTGGAAAACACATCTCAGATATTATGATCATTTAGCTTTTATTGAATTATCTCTCTGTAACTCTTGAACCTGTAGTAAAAACACATTTGTGACTTCTTGTAATCAAATAACATACAACACCAACCACAGTAGCTGATCTGGAGGAAACTGCTGCCGTTTATTCTCATGAGGCTGAAAGACACAGACAGCATTTGCCATAAACACCTGCTGACTGAAAACAGAGGCATTTAACTGACCCGTGTGTGTTTATGTGAAGATACAGAGAGTCACACAACCCTTCATAAAAAACGATTAATGCTCCATTATAAAGTTTTGAAGGATTACCTGTTGATTTCCTGTGTGTTTATTGTTTTAAAGACGGCAGTTCACTGATGTGTCTCAGACTCAGGCAGGTTTATGGCTGTTCTCATTCACTCTAGCTGATGTCAGTGACTGTATTTAAGAATTTATGATGACAAAAACAAGATTGAATGACAGAATACAAGTGCTTCTGTAAAGATGTTTTTGAAGAATATTTACATCAAGATTTGGATAATTTCATGACAATTTGACATTAAAAAAGACATTTTTAACATTCATCAACATAACTAAATGGAAACCTTAGAAAAACGTTCTTATAGCCTAAAACTGTTACTGAAGATATAACATGTTTCTGTATAAATAACACATTTCTGTATACTTCACCTAGCTGTAGAAACCACACAACAAAAGCTCAGTGTGCTCACGAGGTCAGAATCACCTTCTCATTCATCATGGAAAGAGCTTTTCTCCTCTGAAACAGAAAACAAGTGATGGGTCAGCCTGACAGTGTAAGGACTCTTATAAAGCCAGACTGCCTGTATCATACATGTCCTTCACTAGGGCCAATCAAACCAGGTACCTTTATAAACACACAGAAGAGAGGTTAGAGAAGAGAATTATACAGCCTGTTTTTGACTCTCATTGCTGTTTTGCTCCTGAATTTTATTCTACGCATGAAATTGGGCTGTTATCACTTAAACAGCTCAGAATTTTCCCATTACTATCTGTAATACTACTGTTTACATTTGTCTTATAGCAACTATTTCATTCTGAGACTCCTATGGAAAAGCTAATGAGGTGTGTTTGAAGGGTATTGAAAAGGGCACCTCCCCCCCATCAGCCGACATTAAATACTGCTCTGCTCAGCGTGTCCCTGGACTCTCTCACAAGCCTGTTTTCGGCAGCTCTGATTACATGCAAATGAATTGTAGGGTCCTGCTGAGACCACCAGCTCCTGTCCCCTCCCCACAGGCTCCTCTGACCTCTGCAGGGCTCTGATTCTCTCCTCAGGGTGTAGACGTCCCCTCCCCTGACAGCCGGCCGGCTGGAGCAGGGCTGAAGCTCTGAGGACACACAGGGGAGATGGTAAGAGGGGGATGAGGGTCTATTAGAGAGACAATGTGTTTCACAATAATCACCTGCCTGGCTCGCCCCCTGTGACTTTTAGAGGTCACAGAAAGAACTCATTTAAACAGAGATGCATTTATCTGTGTGAGTTATGGCCGGTGGGATCAGACTGCTGGATTCTTACTGCTACAGCAGATAACTGAGAATCGTGGGGTGTTTGCATGTGCTGTGGGCTTAGAATAATAATGATGTTACTGCTTTATGCTGTCAGAGACTCTGTTTATACTTAATATTATCACCCCGTTTTAAAAGAGAGGTGAGCTATATATATATAAGATTTTTTATATATTAACAAAAATACTTTTTTTATTCACTGCACTTTTAGTTTTTTCCATTTTATATAGTAATATGTATAAAATTGTATTGCTATATGTAAATAAAAAGTTTTTACAGTTTGTTTAAATTTGTGTGTGGAAAAAGTGCACAGTGCAGTGACCAACACAAGCTCACACTTCTGTTCAGTACTGTTGTGTGATATTGACTTTGACCCTTCAAGCTCCTACACATCTCCATTTAACCCAGACAGGACATGTTCCATTACCAGAAAGTCTTTTATCTACATACAGATCTGATTCTACAAAGAACAGAGAAGTTAAGACACAGGCGGAGATGTTGTGTGCTGTCTGGGTTTGACCCTTTAAATTTACACTCCCAATCTCTCCATATCTGGCCTCCATTTCCTCCCATTTAAGTTTATGACTCCTGGTGACTGTTTGAAGATCAATGGAGAACAAACCACTGCAAGGAAAGAGAAACCAGACGACTCACAAACAAAGTGTTTCTGTCTCATCATCCCTTGTTCCTCTCAAAGCCAGCAATGCTCTTCAGAGTCGGGTCATTGAGTGTGTTGAACAAACAGACAATTCCCAAGAAAACCCAAGGAGGTCCAAAGGGCTGTGATTGGTGGAGATCACCCCAGGTTCATGAAACACATGTGCAGAGACCTCTACAGAGCTCATTAGATGCTTTTGAACAAACAATATGTGATGAACACTGACTGAGTGCAGTTGTAGATCTATGGACCTATCAAAACTCTCTGATAACGTGATTGGTGTATTCTTGAGAGGTGGGTGGGGCATGAGGGAGGAGCCAGCATTGTTGCTAATGCATTATTTAGTTTAATGTGACAGTGTTTGTGTATTAGTGCCTGTTGAACTGACATCATGGTGGTAGTTAAAGGTCTGTTTTGTTTTCATTAATAGAGTCAGAAGTTCAGATGAGACCAAACGTTTGGCAGATAAAAAAAATCAAATTATTTAACGAGTCTCAATAAAAAGGAATGATGTGGTTTCAAAGCTCTCAACAATCAATACCAAGAAACAACCAATGAAACTAAAGCAGAAGTTTAAGAGAAGTTTAAGACAAGAACATGCTGGTCTGCGGTGGGCAGATTGTTTTGTGTGGGTTATCCACCAGTTTGCGGTGGGCAGATTGTTTTGTGTGGGTTATCCACCAGTTGTCCACATATTAAGTTTACCAGCTTGACCTGGACATTAATGGATGATCCGTTTCAAAGGAAGATTGATCTGTGTGTACAGTCTGACAGTCCTGACAGAGTCACTGGGTTCTAAGCAGCAGATCAGAAACAAGGCAAACCAACACTGACTGCATGTGTCTCGTAGCCCCCACCCGCCTGTTCCACCCTGACCCTGAAAGCCATGAATACCACCTCTGCCCTGCACACAACACACATCATAACTTCAGTATAGATTCATCAGGGCAAACCAACAACCCTGCTAACAATTTCAGCAACGTTTCTAGTAAGTAACAAAAATGCTGTTTTAAAAACATTGCTGGGTTACAAAACTACTATTAATTTTTAAAATCTGTAAAATCAGTCTGATTTGGCGGGTAAAGAAACATCTTGTAACGGCAAAGAAACGTCACGTGCTCTTAAAGGAGAACACAGTCTGTTCTCACACAGCTGTGGTAACCAAACACACATACCGGGCTTTAAAAAGCCACATCTATTCCAGGCAGCCATCTCTGAAAACAGAAGGAGAGATCTCTCCAGTGTGACCAACAGCCAGTAAAAAAACGATGAAATCAAATTATAGACAATAACATTTAATAAAGAATAACACAAGAAATCCACATTTACATTCATTTTACAGAAAAATGTCATTTACAGCTAATAAGGTAAATAACAGTTACTCATGCATATTTAATGTGCATTTAACAAAACAGCAGATGACTGGCCTGTGTAACCTGGATCATGTTCAGACAGACTGTGTAACACACTGCTTCAGGTAAGTCAGTTACTGTACCTCATGTATGACTAACCAAATATATTAACTTATAAATATCTTACTAGAAAAAAGTAAAGCTTGTATTAATGATGCATTTACACAGTACTTGCTATGTAGATGCATAACAGCAAAAGCTGGATTTATAATAAATTAAAGTTAAAAGGCTAAAAACACTGACATCAGGGGAAACACAGATGCTTTTCAAATGCTATTCTGAACATTTGCTCATTGGTAAAAGTGCAGGCGGGTGGGAGTTTCCAGCTGAAAGATCTCTGAGTATGATGGGCAGTTTTAGGCCGTGCAGCTGAACTCTGTCTAGGCACTTGATTGTGTTTTGAAGCCAATTTGATTGGCAGCGTCTGAACTGACCTCTGAGTTGTTTGACTCTCACACAGTGGTCATGAGTTTTAATGAGCCCGATCTGAAACGCAAGATCTTCCTCTTTAGGTTGTGAGAAGCTTTAATTTTGACAAAAGCTTTGGTCTGTGCTGATGTCATGCCATGAGCCTCTGCGGCCGCCTGGTTGAACTGGGGCCAGTTGACCCCTGCGCTGCCTTCTGAGTCACTGTTGGTGCTGCTCTCGGCTATGTAGTCCACCTCGCTAGCACTCGATTCGCTGTCCCCGAAGCGGTTGGTGGTGTAGTTACTTCGCTCATCTTCACTCGTGTCCAAAATGGTGGAATGGAAGAGCGAGGCGCACTCTGCAGAATACTCAGAGTCACTGCCCATGTAAGCGTAGGGACTGGTGTGGTGTGTGTTAGACGGCAGGTACATGCTCGACATGTGGCCCAGCATTTCTCTCTTCTGCCTGCGATGAGCTCTCCTGTAAGCCTCCTCATATGGGATCTCGTGGAGACCCCTTGGTCGCCGGTGGTAGTTGTTACGCTTGTACTTGGGCTTGGCCAGAACTGCTTCATGATGACCATGATGTCTTCGGGCAGATGATCGACCTGCAGAGCTAGTGTGCTTCTCCAGAATTCGTTCTTCAGGGATGGAGGCAGGGATTCTCTTTGACTTTGATGTGGACCTCCTGGAGGACTTGTGCAGGTGGTGCACATTGTCAACATGTCGAGACCACCTGGATCCTGTTCGATGCTTGTCCTGGGTGGTCTCAGGAATATGCTCAGAAACATGAGATCTAATTTTTAAATCAGTGGCATTTTTCACTTTAACAATTTTGTTGCTTTTGTTGCCACCCTTGCAGGGATTTACATTTTGTTTTTGTGCAGGGACATACTGGGTGCTAATCAGTTGACCTCCTTCATCTTGGCTTTGTGAGAAGGAACCAAGATTAAACAACTCTGGAGGCACGTGCTTCACCTCCTTGCCACATCCTGTTGAGATCTGGCCCTTAAAACTCATATTAACTGGGTTTGGCTTCACCACCTGGCTTGATTTATTGTCCTCCACAGTGTAAAAAGAATGTTTGTTGAGTTTGGGAGAGGAAATGGCATTTGGGCTGCCTAAATCCTGGCTGTCTTTACATACAACACTTAATGGCTGACTTTTACTGGCTCCAGAACTTTTCTTCTTCAAGATGCAGTTAGTGTCATTATCATTGCTGGTTGACACATTGCTGTCGTTTTGTAGGGTTCCTACTTTGGACTCAGCAGTCTGGTGTCTTTGGGGCGAAGCTGTACTTGGCTCGATGCTACTTGATGACACATCTTGTAAACATGTCTGCCAGTTAGGCTTATATTCAGAAGTCCATTGCTGGGCCTGGACAGCAGCAGGGGCCCATGAGCAAAGATTAGCTTGCTTTAAAATGCTCTTCGAGGGATCAGTGTTGATGATTGTTCGTGGTTTGTTGGTTCTCAAAGGCTGTGCTCTTTTCTGAAGCAATCCAAAGATATAACTATCCAGTCTTTTGTTTGGTTGAGTGTTAGAATCATGCCAGGATGAATTCTGGGAACCCACGGGCTGCTCAGGTTTTTGCTCATCACTCAATGCTTCACCAGGTTTAGAAAAGCTAAAATCATCCTTTAGGTGAGCAGTCATGGCCTGAAGGAAGCTGGGACTCTGAACAGTCACTGCATGGAGAGGGCTGGGATATCGGTGAACATCACTGCTGTTCTTGGCAACAGGGTCACAGTTGAACTTGGACGCGCGGTCGCAGCAGCCTTCCGGGGAAGAGGAGTAAGATGCAGAGAGAGACCTGCGGACCTTACTGGACATCGAGTCTTCGTACTGATAATCACACTCGGTACAAACACTCAGCTCATCTGCCAAAACCAGAAAACACAACAGTCAATAACAAAAACAGAGAACAAACTATCTAACACAATCTCATGGGTGATGCTCAGACAAGCTTTCTTTATAAAAATCACATGAATTCATACAAATCTGGCAACTCTTAAAGTAGTTTTGTTTATCTGTGAGATCAGGTTGAATTATTACTAAAACTAAAAATGACTTAATCTTAAACGTGAGAGCAGCTGATTATAGAATCCAGAGTTCTAGTATTTATCTGGGTGGTTGATCAGTTTTGATGTGCTAATCAGTCTTTTGTTACTGGCTTAAAGGGGTGACTGAGATTCATCAGCAGGCCTGTTAAACTTTTTCTATCTGTCTGGGACTAAACTTCTCTTGTTTTAACTCTGTTTACTCATTTAAGCTGAAGTGATTACAGAATTCTTTCTGCTAACATAAATTCAACACAACAATGACGTCAGCTGAAGGAACTACAAGCAAACTAACAAAGACGGCCGTCTCTCTAATACCAGCCGGAGGTGAGCGTCTCTCTAATACCAGCCGGAGGTGAGCGTCTCTCTAATACCAGCCGGAGGTGAGCGTCTCTCTAATACCAGCCGGAGGTGAGCGTCTCTATACAGTAAATAGAGCTGCATTAGATAAAGTTAGAGAGGAGCACAGTGCTTCTACAGGCAAGTGTTGATGAGTGAGACCAGCCTGAATGACACAGAACTCTCACACTGAGGGGAACCTCACCTGCAGGCTTGTGCCTCCCCTCTGAGGCACAGAACGAGGTGTCGAGGGGGCTGCACAGGCAGGTGGTGGAGCGACAACTGGACAAACATTCGCTGAAGACGGAGTTGGAGGAATTAGACAGAGATCCTGAAGTACCATCACTTAGATCGTAAAATCCTGGGAGAGAAAGAGACACTTTAACACACAAATTTCTCATCTTCAGAAAGGAAGTGATCATCAGAACTTGTAAGGATACATGAGGTTTGTGCAATAACAAGAATGAATAAATATTAACACAAGACAATTCAAGCTGCCTTTTCACTCTTAACTAATCTGTTTTCTGGAACCCACATCCAACAACCTCAATTTGCATAATGTAGCTTCCAGGAAGGATCCATTTGTCAAAGGAAACAGATCCAGTGACCAGACTTCCATACATGACAATTGGTATTAGCATTAAAATAGAACAGAATCTACTACAAACACAGAAAATAACTCTTCACAAACTAACTGTGAACTTTTAGCTGATGCAAATAATATCTATCAGCCATTTTAACAGTCAGGACTTTCACAGAGTAGCTAACACACGTAATCAATCTCCACTTTATAAAACTTCCTAACAGAAGTGCAGTCAGTCCGGCACTGAAATGAACTTCTGTATTTGGAATGTAAACTAATGGATCTGAACAGGCCTCTAACACAGGGGCAGATTGTTCATATTACCAAATTAGTTTAGAAAGAAAACAGCTAAGCAGTTTCCAAATGGCCCTGCAGGTACACAAGCTACTACAGGCACAAAACACAAAGTAAATGTATGTAGAGAAAAATCATTTAAACAGGACGTCACATTACCTCCCTCAGGGGATCCCAGCTAACACTTTTAAGTTGTAAATACATTTCCCTAACGTTTCCATTAAGCAACAAAAACATTAAAAATGTCATTTTGAAAGTTCTAGGAACACACAAATGTTTTATTGGAAACCTGTCTGCCTGCACCAATAGCTCAGATTGTTTCACAGACAAACACTCTGCAGACGATCATTTAACCAGCCTGTGAAGATTATGATTGGAGTGAACACGCTGTGCAAACACAGAACTGAATTCAGTCTCCTCTCAAACACTAATCATGCATGAATTTACAACCAGCACCAACCTGAGCTTGGTCGGCTGTCCGTCTCCACATGGTCGTGTGAGGTCTCTGTGTCCAATCGCAGGTCACTGATCTGTCGGTCTAATTCCTGCAACTGGTTGATCAAACCTGCATCTCGCCTCCTGAGGCAGTTCTGTAAAGAAACAAAACATAGAAACAGAATTTTTATATATAAAAGTTATAGCTCACGCAAAAGCCTTTAATAATCTCCAACCAATCGGATTTCAGAACGCATGCCCCAATGCTGGTGGTCCGGATCAGACAGATGTATGTGTACTAATGAACTAAATCAGTGTCACGTATGGGAACAATCATGCAGCTTTGACACACCGCATTAGAGCAACTGGACGATCTGACAATGACCGTATCATGTGCTGCATTCCAGATGAAGGAACAGCAGACCGAGGAGAATGTGGCCCCTTCAAAGCAGACAGACATGAGGAACGTTATCTGCTGCGCATTTTAACTGCAGTGTGCTGACAGAAGCAGTAATGCAGGTTCTAGACTATACGGAGTAGTGGAATGGGGATTGCTTTGCTGTAAAAAACAGCAGGGTCTTGACAGCAGGGTCCGGGTGATTTATGGACCCTGTGCTCTCAGCATGCTGGGCTTTGCAGACCAATTTTACCCAAAGTGCTGTTTGCACAGCACACCAATAGTTATTCTGAAATGGAGTCAAATAACTCCAGACAGTGTTGATGGACTTCATTTCATTGGACAAGCTCTGCTTCACACACAGACTTTCACTTTATTTATAGTCATTGAAAAATACATTTTCCATTTTTCACACTACTGACAAATGTAGTTCTTGTTGTGAGGCTTGCAAACAAACTAACCTCAAGATATCATTGTGGTAAACTACAGAAAACTCAAACCATATATATGAACATGTCTGAGGCTTTTGAAAACCCAGGAAACAAGTCTTGTAATTCTTTCCTGTATATAAAACATTACAATGCATGGATGCCATAGGGCTACAATAATAGAAGTGTTTGCAGACACTCTTAAGTGTTAGTAGGTGTGTTTGACTCTTTATTTTAATACTGGTCATCCTGTAAGACAGCAGAGATCTTCTGAAACTCTTCAACTTCTCCTTCAGAAACGTCTTACAACCTTCAGAAAAGTTTGATTGAAAGACGTTTGTTTTGTTGTATAGATTTTATTAAGATAACAGGGCTCCAGTTTCAAATTTTTAATTAAACGCTGTGAAGGCAAAATGTGAATTTAATCCATGTCATTATTCTTCCAAAAGGGGTTTGTGTAATAACTTCAATGTAAAATGTCATGTCTTTTATAACAGGTGTTTTTTGACATGTGTGTGACTGAATGTGATGTGCAGTTTGTGTTTTGTGATTATTTCTAGTTTCACACCCACTGGACATAAATCATTCATAACTGTAACAGTATTTCAATTAATGACAAAAGTAAATTATTGCTAATTACTACAAACAAATAATATAACCAATTCAATCGTCTTTAATAGACTATATAAAAATCTAAAATGAACAATTACAACTATCAATTAAGAGGTTTTAATCACTCAAAATTGCATATAAATCATATCATTTTTTTGTGGCAGTGTTACGGTAGAGTAATGATATCAGGTTATATACACACATTACAGTATCCATGCTATTCCAAAAGACTTAAAAATCATGTGAACATATTTTCTTCAGTTAAACAGCTACCTTACGCTGTAAACAGATTCAATAATAATAATAATAATAATAATGAGTTTCTTTCACTCACCAGTTGTTTTCTGAGCAGTGAGATGTTCTCCAGCAGTTTCTCTTCAGCGTTCAGATGAAGATCGCAGGCTTTCTCTCTGACTGTCTGCTGGAGGTTTAAAACACTCCTGACCATCAGCTCCTGTCTCTGTCTCACATGCTCCAGCTCACACAGACCCGCGACACTCGCGTCCACACGCTCGCGGGTTCGAACCCGCTCCAGACCAGCGTCCCGGGCGCGCGCCTCACGTTCCTCCCGGTCCCAAAAATCCCGGCACATCAACATCTCTGAAAACTGATGCATTTATACATCCACCGAAAATAAGCTTATATGAGCTTGATCACAGCATCCCGTAGAGATTCCTGCATCTGAGACACCAACTACATGTTCACACACAAATCCATTAAAAGTAACAAAAGCGAGAAGATGCTCAGAACCAGAAGAAGTAAAACTGCACAATGGTGTTTGCTGATAGTTACAGGGCTGTTAAAAGCCCTTTATGTTATGACGTCCTTTCTGAAGCTCAGGATTTAAAAAACTGAATTCAAATGCGTGTATCAGAGAGAAAGAAAGAAAGACGATGCAGCCCCGCGGCGCGTCAGTGCGCTACTGGCGTCTGAACGCGCCTCAATCAGCAGAGCTCGATCCATACAGACCGACTCCCACAGCTGATGACGAGCGGTCCTAACACCCGCCCTCACCCGCCACACACTCTCATCACCCGCCACACTCTCATCACCCGCCACACACTCTCATCACCCGCCACACACTCTCATCACCCGCCACACACTCTCATCACC
>JAZGTK010009067.1:0-17612 GCA_036877625.1 Ambastaia sidthimunki | reverse complement strand
GAGTTAGCGGCTGTGTAAATATGGACGTGGGACTCTGTGGAGTGGGTGTGTTAGTGGCTCAGGATAAAGCAGCAGTCTGGATGTCATCAGTGTGGATCCGGGTCACTGGCACACAGCAGAGAGAAACAAGCGTGCCCAGTGCTTCCGGCAGACAGAAGGTTCAGAACAGCCAAAGGAATGCACAGTTTTAAAAATCCTCTCTCTCTTTCTGCACTGTGATTGCAGCCCTGCAAACCAAACAGCAGTGCTTTATGTAGTGCATATGTACAGTGCAATGACAGATTCTGCCAAAGGGAAACATTTTTGCTAAGGCTCTGTACACTCAGATAGTGATTTGTTTAAAGAACCTGGAACACAGTAAAAATTCACTATGAAAACATCCTGGTGTGGTTAAAATATCACCTTTGAAATGTATTTTTCCATTAAGAAACGTTTCTCTGTTGCTTAATCTCAATTCTGCGCTAGATTGAAACAAAGTTCAAATGTAGAACCTATTTGTGTGTCTCACTCCCTTTCCTGTCATGATTTGAACAGGTTACACAATGAATATTAAAAGCCTTAATGTGCACTAATGTGATACACAACATAAATAGTTTTTGCATCTGCATGCTTCCATCACTGGGCTGCAACAATGACAAGCATCAAGAGATCTGAACTGAAAGGCTGTTTTGCTGGGCCTGGATCAGTGCCTGACATTTGTGTGCCCTCTGCATGATTTTAACACAGTTGCAGTGCTGGGAACTTTGGAAACTTCAGTTTGCCAAATTACAATCTTCTGATAACATTACAAGCTATTAACAGCTGAACTGCAGTTAATCTATTCAAGAGGACCGTTGTGAAGTCATTTTGTATAATAACCACTTAAGTGTATCAACAATCGAGCAACAAGAAATAATGTCATGCTGCATCAATGCATTATTGAGTCCTGAGCATCACTAACTTACTCTAGCTGCAGACAATGAATGAAGCAGCTTGATCTAAATGGGTACTTTTACTTTGTTCCATGCTACCAGTAGTTACTAGCATGCAGCAGGGATGCTTAGACACAAGAAATGGCTCTGTCACACGAGAGGGGCGTAGCTGGAGATTTCACCCCTTTAGAGTGATGAATCTCTGTCCAGGGCAGAGGACAGCTGTCTCTCTGCGGGAACGCCCTCGACTCGTGCGATACCGGATGGGCAGTGAGAATTTACACAAACATGCCGCTCCTCTGTGATGCCTCTCTGGGGGAAATTTTCTTGATACTTGATAGAATCATAAGCAAACATCAGGCTACAGGAAAGGGCTTGACAATTAAATGGACATTAAAAATTGACCTTATTATTCACTGGTTTCCACAACGTGAGCCTGAGTGCACAAAAACGGACCCAGACGAGGAGAAACTGCCACACACAAGAATTTTAATGGATGATGTCATGGTGAACCTCTGAGAATAGCCGGAATCGCATTAAAATTGCATTAAAGGAGCCAGACGGTTTAACTGTTGCCACACAGCCGAATACCTAATGCCACTTTCATGCACACAAAATCACAGCCTGCAATACCTTCTCATAGAGATATTATAGAGAGAAACTTGAAATTTTGCTGTAATATTATTAAAGTGAAAAAGATCCACACATCACCTTTAAATGTATTTACGGTCCTTCTCAATATTACAGTTCAAAGTTAGCTTTCAAGAGCTGTTTTACATGGAGACATAAACAGAAACGAAATTATACAATTTACAGGGCCACATATATAACTTATATGAAGTTACACATTACTAACTTTCAGAAAAAGTAATCTAACTATACCTATACAATAAACATATACTATAAACTATATAGCATAAACATATTTTGTACAAAAGAAAATGCAAAAAGAAAATCAGAACATGTGAAAAGATTCTAGCTGGAACTGAAGTGCATGTCCAATTCATTTGTGAGGCATGTGTTCATATGGGCCGTATTTACTTTTATACTTTCATACTGCTAATTGACTTTACAACAGGGCAACTGACAAGATAATTTGACTCTTTCTCAGGTCAGTTTTAGTCACACAAGTCTAACATGAAGCGATCCAGCACAAAAGACTCAAGCTCTGCTCTGTGTCAGTATCCTTTACTAACTGAATTTGTAAAGCATCCGCACCAGTCCAGAGGAAGACACTTTAATCCCTCTGCTTTGTTCCTGGGGCTCGGGTTCATGGGAAGAGGGCAGTGCCAGAGGAGAACTGGCCCGGAGACAAAACTCCCCTCAGCTCTGCTCCTCTAACTTCACATCATGCACCTGAGTACACAGACCGGTCCTCACGCTGAATCTGGAATATTCCATTCAATCTATCCTGACGTCATAACAGCTGTTGTGCATTTAAAAGGAAGCGAACAGCTCTTCAAACTATCTGTTTGTTCTGTTCTCTGTGCGCTTCGGTTATTTTCTCTCCCGTCTCATCACGAGTAGCCATCTGCAATGCCCTGCACAGACAGCAACTCTGTGCAGACTATGAGAAGTACGCTGGCCAAATCAGCTGTGACTCCCTCAAGACTCTTACAAGGCAGGTTCACCGGGTTCATCTTAGTAACAGCCTGGGCAGCTATTTTCTAGTACAAAAAAGTTCCCTTAATTAGGAAAACACAAAATCTGCCTGGCAGGATTGTTTCAATTAAAATAAAACTGTAAAATCTGACAGATAAATGTAACTTCTTCAGCTCAAATCATGCTGAGAAAGACTGATTCAGATAAGAGACATGCAGCTTCTAGAGTAAACACACCATTGCTCCTTAAAAAAATGAAAAAGTGCAAAAAATGAGAAATAAAAGCGGGACGTTTTGAAAGTGGGATATTTGTCATATACAGCCTCTGCTTTTCTCTTCTTTAAGCTTGTGAATCACGCTATTCTCGAATAAGAACCAAAATACATTACTGAACCAAAACACACAACATTAAACAAATAACACATACTATAACACTTTTAGTGCAGCCTTTGCATCTGTGCCCTACAATGATGTCTATGTAGGCAGCTCACTAGGTTAAATGTGCAATTAGGAACAAGGCAGCTGAGCCTGTGTGTGCTGGAATGTATGGGCCTGAAAATAACAGTACTAAAAGAATACATGATTTTGATACATGAATATATCGGAAAAGCAATCAAATGCACTTGCCCTCTGAAAAGACGTCACATGGTGCCAAATACAACAATTTTTTTTCACTACTTAGTGAACTTCATTGTTATCTACCACCTATACAGCAGCTGCCTTCTAAAGGTAACATCCCAACCAGAATATAATCTCATACTGGATTACTCTACAGATACAGCAACGGTATTGACACTTATCAGAAACAGTTTGGCATTTACATGTTGTCAAGCTTATGAAAATACACACCACGTGCAAATATATTCTATTTTTTATCACAATAAACCATTTTAACCAATTTTCTTTGGTCACATAGACATACTTTTTCACTCAAAACAATGCATTATACAATTTCCCTATTCTGTTTTACCAATTTAAACTATTAATGTAATAATTTAATTAACTCTATATTATAGCTCCTAGTGGCATGTGAAGTGCAACCATTTAATACTAAAATAGCACAAACTGATGTGGTTTTGTCGCTGTAATTTAATCGTGAAAAATCAAATCCTGTACACACATCAGTACAGCTCAGAGCAAACTGCACAGCTTTCTGTTTTTCCATAAAACGAGCACAATGTTCCCGGTGCAACAGAGTTACTGAACAAACGTGAGATGGCGTCGCTTACTGGTTGCTATAGTTACAGAGGAAGCGGTTTTCCGAACATTCATTTGGGAAACGCAGGAAAACGGTATGACATCTGCTGAGATAACGGGCCGCTTATCACAGTGTTAACCTGGATGTGCAATAAAAGCTCTTTACATCGTATGTTACTTATGCTACACACGTCATGTTTAATTGTATCCCACCATAATTACGTTACAAGTGGCACCAAAACAGCAAAATACACGTTTTCAAACATCACGCCTGTATTTATACATCATCTCTAACAAGCAAAATGTAAACAAATTCATTCTGATACCACACAATAAAAATATAAGTACTTTTCCCATTTTTGCCATGTTAAACAAACAAACACAGATGACAGAACAGTGAAACAACATCGCGAGCACCTGTCACATTTATATTTATAGACTAAAAAGTGAATTAAAACATTTATATTTATAGACTAAAAAGTGAATTAAAATGGTGCTCGCTGTATGAAAATCCACAAAGCTGATATCCATCTTTAAACATTTTCCCAGTATTAGACACACGCGACATTCCCAGATAAACAACAAACAAAATCCATTCAGATCCCGCGTGATCTGTACGCGTTCACCGCTTCAGAAATAAAATTTCCCCTAAAATCTGGACAGAAATCTGGATTTTGTTGAACAGACTCTTAATGCCGCTTTAGGAAAACAGATGTCACGATATTGCTCGTACCTGGTTTCCTGCAGCACGCTCGTGACGTCCTCAACGCGTTCACGCGTCAATCCCACAATTCAAGAGCCTGACGCGCGTCTTCCATCGCAACGCAGGAGTTCATAGAAACGCCTGCGCACCTCCGCTTAAAACACGCGTTTCAGTCTTCATGTGGAACAGCAGCGCGATGCTGTCGAGCTGAATTGTTTGTAAAAGTTAATATCTAACATATAAAAATCATGCAATTGGTATATAAATGTATTTATTTATTTATTCCTGCAAGACATCAGCATCTGTTTAATCTAGTGTAATTCATTTATTCACTGGACCTTTGAGTTTGATTAGCTCTTATTTGTTCAAAGATTTGTTTTAAAGATTGAACAAAGGGTCCTGTAGCATAATTTCATCAATCTTCACTTTATCATTGTGTTACTGAAGAGAAACTGCTGTCATAGTTCACAGAGTGGATGAAGTCTGGCTGTGATGCAGTGCTTGTGAAACTGGTGTACTGGGTTACTGAAGTGAGCTGTGTGTCTGGCCCATTGTTCTGTAGTGAGGAAGGACGAGGGGTAGCACAGAACAAAACACCGGCTTCCTCCTCAGGCCCGCAGCTCCTGGCAGGATACTGTATCTTTCAGCGTGAAATGAAGGTGGCTTTGCTTTAGAGTCTCAACACCTACAATTTTTGTCTCTTTTCATAAACTGTATGATCTGAACTTTTTAACCAGATTTCCAATTCAAAGCTGTTGTATAATGCAAATAAACATACATACACCTGTAATCACACAAGTTTGGCAGGTGCGAGAGACTACAATTGAATAAGCAAATGTACTTCCTGCGGAAGAACTGTTTATTCTGATTATTAATATAAATAAAGGTAAATGTTGATTGTACATTGTTGTCATTTATATAGAACCTGTAGCATTGCTTATATTAATAAAAAGTTCTGGTCAATACAATGTTGTAGCTTTGATACTATCCACAATGTAGTAACAGCTATAACACAAAACACCATTTTTAACCATATCACTGCAACATTTTATGATGTCAGGGATTATATTCAGGGTTCCCATGCATTTTGACCAATTAACTTCCATAATTTTTCAATGACTTTTCCGGTCCCTTTGAGTACCGGATAAAGGAATCATTTTATATGCTCATAAAGACCTGCTGTATGAAATATATTTAGAGCTGCGCATAACTAGATTCATGCATATCATAGTAAATGTATTTTTAAGATTGAATTAGGCCTGGAAATCACATATATTCCTCATAATTATCTGCAAAATATGTAACAATGTATACACAAGCAAGCAAAAAAGATGTTGCTAAGCAACTTTTATCTCCTCCCCACTGTGGACAAAACTTACACTTTCATTCAGTGTCAGTGTGTCTATTAAAAAGACTGATGACATAGAAGATAATGAAAGAAACAGCTCTGGGCTAAAAGACTCAGTGGAAATTCAGCATATATTTGACAGATGACCTCCGCTCTGCCAACCTGATGTGTTAAGATAATAAAAACACACAGATGTATGTCTGCCACAGGCAGCTAGAGCAATATGACAGTATATATCGTGCAATGGTGGACATGTGTCAACTGACAGACACTTGCATGTATACCTACATATTACAATCATTTATACAATCATTGATTTATGTGCAAATCAAGCGTTTGCTGTTTGATGAGGCTGTAGGCCAAACCACATAAACAAATGTTAGCAAGTGAAATGACCCTGTACAGATACCCTCTGCTGAGTGTGTAGGGACCAGTGCTCCTATACATTGAGAACATATAGACTCTCTATATAGATCTCGTGTTATTGTGCTGGCTGCTCTTGGTCCAACCTGATATGCCTAAATACCGTCCCTACACAGCTAAAAATTTTAGGTTGTAAGATAGTTTCTTACAACCTTCCCTAACGTCCTTAGAACGTTTTCTGTTAGCTGGACTGCCTGTGTGTATCTGCATTGCTGCCATGTTTAGAGTTAGCTCCACTAGTGCTTAGCAACAATGCTTTAAAAACAAACACACTTAATGGATGTGATCCCAAAACCTGTTATCAAGCCCTAGTTTTCACACACTTACAGCCCATTCTGCTCGGCCCCATCACTCGCCATGTCCTACTGAGTGCTGAGAGCCCTCAGTCTCAGCTTTCCAAAACACCATGTCCTCAGACAGGCAGGCAGGACCAAGATCAGCCATGTAGCACAAAAACAAGACACGAGTCTTTAAAAGTACACACTTGTCCTGTCTCTACTCATACTCAAACAGATTCAATTCTATTTCTCTTTACTTTCTCTATAATGACAGTACAGTAAGAAGGATTTAATCATTTATATGCTGCTGTATAATTACAGCCTCTTACATTTCTTTCACCATAAAGAACTGGCAATAATTATTTTTTGCACCAATTATATTTGTTTTCTATGACCATTTTCTACCCTTTGTCTACCCCTTGAAAGTCCTAAAGAAACACTAAGTAAACTCTTTCTCTAAGAAATAAGAGTTTGCTGTCACGTCAAATAGAGTTTGTATTGCCCCATTTTTCAATAACAGCCTCCTTTCAAATCTGTTCCTCCAGAGGAGACGAGTTCTGGATCTTCTCCATCTCTAGATCTAGCATAATATAATAATCCTCTGGAGGAAGATGGACTCTTATATTTATAACTTTTTTTATCTCAAGAGATCAAAAAAATTGTGATTCTTCATGATAGGACCTCTTAAAATGAGACTGAAAACAACCTGCTCCATGAAAGGTTAAAGAGGTCGTATTAAATATATTCTCTCGTCCTTTGTCCCTCAGGCCCTTAAAGTTGATGTTTAAAAGCGTTGCAGCATCATCTGCGAAGTGAAGATCTCTCTATCGGCTCCTGTAAACGCTGTGGGCAGGAGACAGAAAGAGAGAAATGTCAGAAGAGTCTCTGAGAGAAAGCGCAGGTTCTTTTCACAAATCAAACCTCACAATCAGCTCTGGAATTCTGCTCTTTTTCCAGATGGTCAAACACACAGCACGCAGCTTCACTTCCGCCAGCACCTCCAGCTGTCTGGTTCTGCTGCGGGGGCATTGAGAACCATTGAGCTCATCACAGGGGAACAATCTGCAGGTCCACAGAACTTTCTGTCCACTCCCAGCAAACAACTTCATTGTTTTATTATGGAAGAGGGTCCCATGTCATTCTGGAGCTCATGATCTTCAGGGTGTTGATTTGGAACGATCCAAGCTGGGGCGGCACTGTAACAGGGTCTGCACGCTCGGTCCACACAAGTTTGAGGTCCAGGGGTTTCTAGGAGTCAAGCAATACACAGACATGAGAATTAGATTTTCTCTTCATTTATATATTGCTTTAAAATTATTTTTGCTGTTACTGAAAAATGAAGTAAAGAAACATTCTCACATAACCGACCACATATAATATGCAAACCACACAAAAGCATGCAAGAACAATTTAATACCTCACACAGTTTTAATTTATTGACTCACAGGAATTCTGCAAAGATCATTTTCTGCAAAGCAGAAAACATGCAAATGAAAAGGATTTGGCTTGGTGTGATCGTTCTCGTTTGGAAATGAGGCAGAACACACTGCGGTCGCAACTTAATTTCCTGAAGGGTGCAAAAAAAATCATAATTTTGGAGCTGTCACGAGTATTTAAGCATCTAAATGAGGCACTACACACATTACTGTATGTTTCCTTTTGAATCTGTTATACATGCAATCTCACAGGGCTTTATGAAAAGTCCAAGTGTTTCAGTAACACAATGGATCCCAATTATAAGGTTGGGTGAGGTGCAGTTGTGGCCCTTCGTGTCCACTGGCATAGAAGAAATCCGTTGAGTAATGCCAGAGGTCTGCTGCTTCAGGTTTGTGCCTATAAAACACAGTACATACAGTACAGCAATGTGCTCGTCTGCAGTTTGGTGTATGACTGCTTTCCATACCCTCAATAAAGTAAAAAAACTATATAGAATATATATGGCCTCAATTTAATATACTTTTGTTAACTCGCCAAAAGCCTAACCACACTGAACGCATGCCAAATGCAATTCTATACAATAATAATATGACTTAAACAGCAATTATCCTGAAGAAATTCACAGATTTCTGCAGAACTGAAACACATCGTACTTTCACACAATAACTCATATTTCTCTAGTCTTTGTGTGTGTGCATATAAAATGTTTTCAAAAATCTGAACACTGCTCCATTTTATACATTGTAGCATTCATGATTACCAAATCCCAGCTAACGAGTTTAGGTTGTAAGAATGTTTCCCTAACATTTCCATGAAGTAACAAAAAACTTTACAAATATTTTAGTTATATGAAGGTTCAAAATGTCCAATTGTTAGTTGTATCAACATTACTGCTTGGTTATAAAACATTATTCAAAGTTTAAAAATTCTGTAACGTTTTTAAAATTCTTATATCTCATATATACATTTAAAAAATGTTCTACTAACGTTACTGCAAAAATGTTTTTAATAACTAGAGACCGTTAGTCACTGTTCTGAGAATGTTACCTGTTAACCAGGTTGTATCATGAATGCCTGCTTGCTCTGCACCACTATCAATCCCACAAACCTCTGCACACTCAACCTGTATGCGGTGACACACAGGAAATGACATCAATCTGCTTATCAGACAGTTCTACAAGAAAGAGCATGAAGTGATGAGATGCAGGATTTGAGAGCTGAGGAACATCTGATGTTCTCTGAGACACATGCAGATAGCTGGATGGGCCACGGGCCAGATATTCTACAAGTGATCTTTAGATTTGTCTGCTTGTCTGGTTGTAAAGCTGCACCAGGGGTCTCGTCCGCATGTGTTTCCAATCAAAACGCCTAAAGAAGATCTGATTCGTCCTTAAAAACCAGCCACCGTTTTTTGTTGTACATTAACCACAGAAAAATTGCAAAAAGCAATATTTGCTTGTCATGGTAATTACACTAAAACATCCTCAATAATGTCAAGCTATTTAAGAGTATTTTCAGAGGTTAAGAGTGCACCGTATCATTTTTGTTCTGGAACGTGAGTCTAAGTGATGGCAGTAAGTTAGATTGTGAGCCAAACATCTTAAAGACAAGCTCAATCTATCCATCCAGTAAACGGGCAAAGATCCCAGTCAAAACAGCTGCTGCTAGATGCCTCATTTCCAGGTTGAATAATCACCTCCAGGTGTTCAAGCTCGATGTGAAATCCAAATCTTTTAACAGTTCACATTATTCATGAGAATTACACTTCAGAATTCACATTTCATCTTATCTCCAGGTCAGATAATTATAAAACTAATACACCGTCACTGTAGTCCCTGACAAGCAGTCTGACCTGTTTTAAAGTCGTCTGTCATTTACATGCAATGTTGGAAAGTTTACATATTTTGGTTTATACATAAAACCATACAGTTATTTGTTTCTGTAAATAAAATGTTTTATCACACTGCTGTATAATGAAATGTCAATATGAGTTTTTGTTGAATTGGGCTCATGTTCAGAGGATTTTAGGGTTAAAGGTTATTCTGCGGGTGTCTCTACGTGTGAAGACAGGTTAAGCCCATTTGAGGGTTCAGGGCATAAAAATGGTTGGGCACATTAAAGAGGAAAGTTCAACAAAAGTCCAACCTCAAAGATGCGATCGCCGGCAAGCGCACAAAAGGAATAAAACCTCACAGAGAGTATGAAGAGGTAGCTAGTTCAACAGTTTTCTTAGGTCTGAACTACCTCCTAGCAATCAGCCTGTGTGTGGAACAGTCTACAGGGAATATTAAATGAGCTTCTTCAAAAGACCCGTCTTCCTCACATCTTACTTAGTGAATAACTAAAGCAGATGGGTGCAGAGTGAGCCATCTGTACAGACAGTCGCTAGCAGCACGGAACAGGAGACAAAGTTGGTTATCAAAGCAGGAGATGAGTGTGAAATCAATTTCATCACCTGCGACCTCAGACTGTCACTCTAGTGTCTGCTGCACTGCAGGGTTAAACCCTTTTATGTGACAAAATAATGCAACCGCAGTAAACCTTTCTGTCTGTCTGTCACTTTACTTTGTGCAGTTTTTCTGACAAGCTGACTGATTTGCAAACTTCCACTTGCTTCCACTCTTCCAGTAAATGTTTGTGCAAAATGTATTTCATGTACAGGCCTATATTTTTTACAATCAGAGCCTCACTGGCACAAAACAACAGCATTCAGTTTTAGCAGATCTATACATTTAGCACAAATAAAATGGTGTAAATAACCGCGCAAACACCAATCAATCAATGTGAAAAAGCTTCTAGCTATCAAGGAACGCTCTCAGAATGTTGGCTAACATTCTCTAAAAGTTCTCTCAGATTATCAAAAACTGTTCTTGCAGTAACATTGGTAGAGCTTTAACGTTATATATCATATATAAAGAACTTTATTCCTGGAACGCTTTAAAAACAGGACAGAATTAAAACTGAGCTGAAGACCTCACACTCTGGTTTATTGTCTGGCTCAATGGGAATGTCCTCCTGCATGCTCAGTGGCCACAGCGCCGGTCCTGGCTTGACACACCGTGTGGTTAAGGGTGGGTACAGCTGATCAGTTACAATTACACTGAATATAAAAATGAGGGATTGCAGCAGAATGTTAAAACCACTCAAGACAAAAATGCAAATGAGTCAAACTCTAACTAGTCTAATGTCACTTAGTTGGGATGGCCATAATATTAAAAATCCCAGTTCAATAGACTGATGGAGCAATAGGCAGAATTAATTTGTTGTACCTAAACTCTGCTGAAAAAATAATGATGTTTTTTAAAACAAGCATGTTTACGACATAACCATGCACAGGAATTTGGCACGGTGTTCTGAAATATGTAAAAATGCCACTGCGTTTCCATCTATGAACAGGAATTTCAAGATTAAAGACAGCAGCAGTAAACTAGCTGTGAAAGAATAAAATCCCACCCTCCCTTCAGAGAGCTCTCCACACTCACACTTCCTTTAATACATGAACACACACAGTTCAACAGGCAGGACATCCAATCCATTCAAATGCAATGATTGTACAAATATAAACACATACTCTGCTTTGTGTGTGTGTGTGTACGGATTGTGTGTCAGCATGTTCTCAGAGAATTTTTAGAACATTAGGTGGTGCTGTCACAAAACCTGAGCAGGTGTATGACATCACCACCCAATGGTCAAAAAATCTGTTCTCTGTGTCTCGTAGAGCATGACGGTCACAAGGCCGTACGCCTGCCGCCATTTCTTATAAACTTTGTTTTTCTTCTCCTCCTACAAAGCTGAGGATCCCATTACCTGACTATCCAGTGCACATTTACTAGAGAAACACTTCAAATAATCCTAATAAATGGGGGAGTAGCTTGTTTTGTAAACACTGTACTGATAACTGAGTTCTCGGAGACAGTGTAGGTTGGACTTCCTGGTGTCGAATGAAGGATTAAACCTTCCCTCCCCTAAACACAATCCAAACTCAGGTGCACGACAATGGATTTTTCTTTGCAGGTATGACATCACCTTCTTTCCCAGGCTTTTCTTCTGCTTCTAGTGGGAAAATGCTAAACAGAAGATAGAGTGTCTGCTCAACATAAACTCAAGAGTGGAAATTAAGACCATCTCATGTTTGGCGTGGTGACAACAGGTTTTAAATCTGTGACATTATTACTGCCCCCCACCCCCCCATGCTGGTGAAACTGAAACCTTCAAGCAGAGCCACGGCACAATAGATCAAACCTTGACATGAAAATACTTTTTTAATTGTTTTTTTGCACTGTGCAGTCTGTCTATACTGCAGCTTTATGAAGTGTAGCCTGCCATTAAGTTTAAGCTTAGCTTTACAAAGTGTCTAGGAGATGGGCCACAACCAGGTTTTGTTTGGATTTTGAATAGCGAAGGTCCTGAGGTCTGTTTGCTCAATCAGCGATTTTTATTATAATCAAAATTTTCTTCCCTGTTCATGACAATATAATGGGAAGCAAACTTCCAGTGAAAACACAGAAAGGATAACAGGTATCAGAGCTGCTGTGATCAGGCACATGTCCTGATTTTGCTGGAGCAAGTTATGCTTCTAAATTAACATCATTTGTTGATCCTGGAACAGAAATCTAACCAAATCCCTATTCATTAAAATTTCCTCCCTTTAAACTAGACAAATGGCAAATAACTAAAACTAGGCTAGGCAAATAACAGGTTGATAAGAATGGTGTACAAACCTCCAACACTTACAGTTACCACAGCATTTCATACTAAATGATGCAGATTATTAAGATGATGTGCTAACACTAAATCTGATTGGCTATAAGAAATGTTGTTCCAAGAACATGATGACCTCAGGAAAAACAGATTCAATTAATATAAACATAAAAAGCCACAAGAAAAACTCACAGGTCAGAGTTTAGCAGACTTGAACTTTAATATAAAAGTTTATATGCTTGGATTCAAACAAGCCTTTTGTATTTGACATAATGAATCTGGAATGAACCTGGAATGAATCTATGGTGAATCTAGAATTAATCAGCAAGCGAGTCTTTATAAGTCATTTAATGGATGTACCACGTGACTAATCCACACAGCACAGGAAATGGCTGGCGGTGGTTGATAATGAAACATTCCAGCTCATCGTGAGTACAGTCACGGGTCACCGTCTGTTCAAGAGTGTTGAATTACAGTACAGCTCCATGAATGAATGACAACACTGCATTAGCAGCTACCACCGTTATGTCATGATGAGAAAATTACAGCTATACACACGCTTCATCTGAAGCCTTTTTTCATGTAAGATATGAGGTCATGTCAGCCAGAGTGAGAAGCTCATAAACTGACCTATAATCAGCTCATTGTCTCTATAAATGAAAGTGCCTCAACTGTAGTGATTTCTAACCAGGCCTGAGTAACTGCATAACTTGCAATGCAGCAGCTTAAATTAAAGTAAGATTAGTACGTTTTGAAGCAGGAAAACATTCATCTCTGCTGTAAATCCATTCAGGGTGCTTTCAGTGTAAGAATTAAAAGGGAGGAAGAAAGAAATAAAATCCAGCCCTCAACTAAAGGCTTAGAATAATCCTCATGTCTTACACTCACGTCTGTTCTGCATCTGCTTCACTGCTGGGCTTCGTTTTTCACTGCAGAACAGAAGCACAACAGTGAAAGTATTTTCTCCATTCATCTTCTCAAGAGACAAAAACTCTTCAGACAGGAGTTCTAAACCTTCAGCAAAGAGCTCAAACCAAACCAACCAGGATGAACTGCAACAACACAACATTTGATTTGAGGCAAAGAACTGTTTGAAAGTCACATAAGTAGCAAAAATAATTATTTCTTAATTTATGATACAAAATAAAACGACTTAATGCAAGTCACTGAGAACAAGCAAACAAAATATTTTTAACCATAATTGCAAAATATAATATCAAAAGTGAACAATATGAAACATTTACAAATATTTACATTGTCTGAGAGTGTAGAAGACTGACTCAATTATGAACTTTAGATCATTAATTTGTGGCTTCTATGGTAGTATATCACTGCTTTAAAACAATGCAATAAGAGATTCAGATCAATAAAAATAAATGTTCTTTATGGAGAAATGATTTAATTCCTTTCATTTCTTTTAATTTGAGTCACACAGCAGGCCACAGGTCACAGGTCAAAGCTTTAAGAACATAATTGCATGATTAAATTAATTCACAGACTCATTAATGCAAGTTTAATGCTGTATGAATATAACTGCTGTTGGCAGAAAAGGGAGAAATTAAGAGATTTGACTGCATTTCAAACCCTGCAGTTACAGCAGCTTTTTTGCAAGCACAAAAACAGGTTTAAAGTAATCCTAGATCTACCCTTTAACCACCTGTCCCAGATAAAAACTACCATCACACCTCTGTAACTTATCCGGTTACAAACTTTAAATGACCTTTTACAAAGATCAACCAATCCACGCAAAACACGCGCACCGAGCAAACTATCTGATTTAGGTCACGTCTGGTTGGTTGTTAATGCAGAATCCCTACAAAAGCAACAATAGGGCTTATATAGGGCAAATGCAAAATCAGTCCTTCACGCATGTGTGCTGTCATCAGTTTCTGACGCTGCATCCAATGATAAATGAAGCAGCGTTCGGTTTGACATGCAAAGCTCCAGGTGACGATATAGACTGAACTGTAAATGGAATATAAGGACATTCAGCAGGGAAGTTATCTGGAGGGGAAATACTGGCACTGACTCTGAAATGTATTTACATACTGCAGATCAGGGCAGAATGCGTCTCGGGCCACATGCGCTGGATGGAACAGAAGCAGGCGAGTTGCGTCACTGGATGACGTCACTAGCCGCGGGTTACGGTTCGGTTCTGGCGTTAAATATGAGTCAGGGAGTTTAGCAGAGAGATAATCTCTAAGGCTCAGAGACGGTTATTAAGATCCCTCTTGTAGGGCAGTTGTGTCACCTAAGGACACTCACTAATGGCCAGTTAAAGAGAAGATATGGGAGAAGACTGGGGCATGTTGTCACACTTCATAGAGAAAGCTGTCACACTGGGACCTGCCACACAAAACGATTAACAGAAAGACAATTCAAAAATTCATTCATAATGACAATTCATAAAACAGAATTTATTATTATATGAATTCATAAAAATCATAACAAAATATGAAAAAATATTAAATATATATATATGTTAAACCCCTTCATTATATAGTTGATCCTTAAACCAGAGAGGTTAGTAATTTTATTAAAATATAACATTGAAATTTCTGACAAAAATTGACAGAGTTTACAACTATTAAGAATTTGAATTAAAAAATATTTAAACTTAGAATTAGATTATTTTAACTCCTTTCAAATACATTGTAATGCTTCCCATTATACAGTGAATTTTATACAGGCAAGCACCAGGTATTACTTTACATTTTCTGCAGAAAGTGAAAACCTAGTTTTTATTCTGCACTTTTAATGCAATCTTTCTACACATCAATACAGTAAGAAAAGCACGTGAAATCCCAGTTACTCCCGGGAAAGCCGCAGGATCCCAGATCAGTAAATCAATACAGGACATTAGTGTAAAAGAACCCTCTGCATTTAATTGCATGATACATTTTATTTTTATTGAATGGGGTATATTTAACTACACATTGAGTTCATTTTGTGACGAGCAAACTGTGGCTATGAACTTTATCCAAGAAAAGGCCGAGAGCCACGGGAGTAACTGCATGTACACTGTAATTGAGAAAATGAATAACAAGTATATTCCACAGACACATTATGAAAGCAGTCATGCTTACAGAAGGCAAAGCATGTAGTTTGCTTTAGTTCCCATGCTAACAAGCTCTGACAGTCAGGCCCAAAACTGCACACAGATTAAGTTAAACGTGTGGCCACGATGTAACGAAACTGATAACAATTATGTATTAAGAAACAAACGTTTTAAGCTACAGTTGCATAGTTCAGAAATGCAGAAATAAAAAGATCAGGGTATATGTGACCCTGATATGTAAAAATCTCAAATTAGACAAAAATGGACATTTTTCACTAGTTTTAATTAGCCTGTTCTCATTCCCACTCATGTGCCAGTACAGGTCACATATACAGACCGCAGTGCATATGACCAGAACATACTAACAGACTAAAGTAAAACACACCAGAGTGAGAGAGGTATAGGTGTATAGATGCAGGTGGAGAGAACTATACAGAGCAGGACGTGTCCAAGCAGGTCTTATCTTGCTCCACACAATTTCATGGTTGTTTGAAACAAGTGGGCCATGTTCTGCTCAATCACTGAGAATTCTGCTCAAAAACATCTCCATAATGTGCACAGAACAGAGCGAGAGAGATCACACTTAAACACTGAACATTAAAAAACACAGTCCAAGCTAACAAAAACGCTAAAAATGTTAAAATATCATTTTTAATATTAACATGGTATCATGCTCTATTATGAGAACATTATTAACATTTCTTAAAACAAACTTTTAGAGAATGTTAGCCAACATGAGAATGTTCCCTGTTAGCTGGGTAGAACACTTTTAAACATTCAAGAAAATGTAGATTGTCAACCTAACCAAAGTATTGTTTTTTGTATTTAATGAAATAGCAATCCTGTTATCAAGATGTGTAATTTGCTTTTAAAAACATTTTTGCATCTGTAGAATATCATCATATTTGCTTGAAATTAATTAGCATTTTTTTCAGGCAGGATGACTATCAAATGCCTTCCAGACCTACAACATAAACACAGACACTTCAGAGATTCAGACACTGCTTATGATCAAAACATCACAGCTGAGATATCCAGATAAACGTCAGTTTAAACCTCATCAAGACAGATTCTTGGTAAACACCCCACAGATCCATCAACACTGTGCTCACAAAACCAGCTCAACATGAGAAATCACCCAATCACTGAAGGTTATTTACTGAGTGATGCAACAGAAACCTGTCAATCAATGCTGTTTTTATATGTATTGCAATCTGGGTCTTTGTTGTGGATTGCTAAATCAATTTGAAGTTGACACATACATGCTAACTGCTATTCTGAGAACGAAACCTTTGACCTCATTTGCAAAAGTCCGGCCGCTGAATGTTTTGTCTAGTCCACAGAGCTTTTATCAAGAGTACAATTAATTTTCTCTTCTGCTGACAATTTCTGTTACGCTCCGAAATATTTTGGAAGTGTTTAGCTCTGTGAACTGAGGGTTGTTCACTGTTCTCAGGACACTGCAACAAATATACTGAATGTGTCAACAGGGGTGGAGATGGAAAAGACCGGCACTTCCTCCCCAGATACAGGAAACACTCTGACCTTGTGAGAGAATTTATGCCGGACTAACCAGAATGATGTCCAGTTGATCAATAAGCTGGTGATGTTTTAAGATTGTTCTCCTCATCATTCATGCTGGCTTTACACAACTGTGTTCTCGCATGAGAATTTCATCAAGTTAATATATTTTAAGGCTCAGCTTTTGCGAGGCTGCTGGATTTAATTTGCATTTATGGCATTTCGAGCATCGTAATTAAAATATAAATAAATCTGACCTTGACCGCACAGAGGGGATAAAAAATATCCACTTGTAATGTTGCAAGATTACTCAATACATAAATCTGTTACAGGCAATGAAGAGCTTTTCCAGTCCCTGCAAATCTCACAGCCGCCTCAGGCCCAGCTCTATAAACTCAACTCATAAAACAGACAGCAGTCTAATACTGAAGCAT